>JAKCPI010009325.1:0-14679 GCA_023213315.1 Euborellia annulipes | reverse complement strand
GAGTGTGAATGAGAAGGAAGTGTGAACTGGTTAATAAACAGTCTATTTGAGCAATGATTGAAAAAAATTCCATCTTTTTCAAACAAGGCTCTCCCTAGCTAATATTTTTAAATTAAAAGTTTTTTTTTTTTTATTGGGATTGGGTGCATAAGGTCCGAAGACCTATAATGACAAGTGGTCACATGCAACCAGGAAGAAAATAAATACAAAAGAAGCATAAAAGGGGAACTCAACTGCTGGAACTGAGAAGAGGCCTGTTGAGATTAGACTTGAAAGTCTGAAGATTGTAGGTTTTGGGGAAGATAGACGCAGGGAGCTTGTTCCAACCACGGGAGGTCATGGGGACAAGTATTAAGATTATAGTAATAATTTTTATTAAAAAAATAAATATTTGGCCACCTATATGTATTGAAGTACGGTATATTTTCTTATAGTATTTAAAGCAATTTAGTGTGTATATTTACAAGAAAATAGTTTTCAATTAAACCCCTCACCTCTAGAGTTATACTTTGTTCATCCTTGATTAATCTAATATAATTGGTGTGTTCCCCCTTTGCTTTGCTTATCTGCCCGTGCAGCAAAGCTGTTGCTCCTGGTTCTCCTCCCTCAATGACCTTGCTCCTCATCTATCCATCATCCGGATGAACCTCGACACTTGACAGCTCCCGTGTTGACATGTCTTCCACTCCGCTAACCCGGTCTAATGAGCTCGGAAAATCCTAGTTAGCGGTTTGACATAATAAAAAAGAATTCAAACCTTCAGGCAGAATAAACAAATACAAACATCTATTGTAAACATTAGTGTGCAAAATAAAAAAAAAAAGATAATGGGATAAAAAGTGAACATTTATATAAATGACTTTTAAAACATTTCGTAAAAGCTTTTGGACTGGCTCAATGAATAATTAAAAGGGCTATACTGTACCTCCGATTCTGTACTTTATCTAAAATAATTAAAGAATTGTATTGGAATGGGATATATTATTTTTAAAACTTGAACCAATTCATCAAATATTGTCATTTAAGTTTTTACATTATACAGGAAATTTAAAATCAAATAAAATATAAAATAGGGGGAGACCGGGGCAGGTTGGCCAGGTCGCGATATTTCGCAGAATAATTGGAAGATTGTGTTACAGATCAGAATGAAGGTCAATATCACTGTCACCCTACTTCTGCCAAAACAACTATAGCGTTCGGAGTAAATTCGCATGAGTTAGGTTCAATTATTCGCTTTTTGCAGCTTGGAGTAAATTTTTACTAGTTGAATAAAATTGTTTTATCTATTTTTTGGTTATTTTGAGCATAACGAGTGAGCATTATGTTTAAAGGTTGGAGTATAAGGATTATTTCTCCATGGAATATTTATTAAAAACCAACGGGATTTGTGCGGGATAAAAATTGTTTCAAATATGAGGACTGGGCAGGTTGGCCCAAAAAAGAAGGTTGGCCCGCTCGATTTTGTGCCATTGTATGTATGAAATTGTTAAACCGTGTTTTATTTTTTTTAATTTTAGTGGCAATGAATGAAGTAAAAGTAACAAAATAAAAATTATTATAAATATCGATGTTATACTGGCCTTCATTGAGAGCTAATTGGAGGAAATTTTGTATCATATATGAGCACGTGTGTTGTTGTGAAATTAGTATTAGATATATGAATATGTTCTTATAATTTTCTAAAACGGTTTAGATCTTTGAATATGTGTGATTCGGGAAGATATGAAGTGTTTTTGCTTAAGAGATTTTTCAAATGAGCACAAATTTTTTTTTTCCAACTTCCCAAGCACAAGTAAGGTGTCTGCAGTGCTCTTAACATCATTCTGACTCTCATGTCCAACCTCTGGACCACGGTTATAACAATTGATTTGTAATTAGGGCTACAAAAGAAAAACTGAAAAAGGAAAAGTTCTTGAAGTCACGATATACTTTTTTTTTCATTTAGTACTCATTTATTAATTACTGAAACTGTCTCAGGCCCAGGCGCTTCTAACCCTTGGTAGCTCTCGGCAATATTGGTGGTCTAGTCGACCCAAGATAGAGCCCAGGCACGATAATTTATATTATATTCTTTTGAAAGGTTGTCTAAAAAATTGATAGATATGAATGTTAGTATATGAATGCAAATGAACGGCCTCCCTCCCTCCATCCTCAGGAAATCGTTATACCGCTGTACCATAGGCCTTAAAGTGTCATTCATAAATATAACGAAAGATGTCCTTTTCATTTGATCAGGTATATTTAATTATCAAAATATATATTTAGAAACATAATATATTTTTTAGAGAGAAATTTAGGATTAAAAAGATTATTCGAGTGAAGAGGAAGTGTAAAAAGAGTAATGAACGCCTTTACAGGGCGGGTTTTCCTAGTGGCTCATTTAGACAGTTATGTCTTGAGCCCTTCAAGGGCTGCTGACCTTAATCATGTCATTCTGGTCTGGCTGCCATTAAAAGGGGGAGCATCAGCTAACTTGACACAACTTATTCCAAGCCGGCCAACTGGAAAGGCCGCCTCCTCTCCCAATGACTTGAGACAAATCCTTCTCTTTAATATTTAAATGATATTGTCTAATGAAATTTTTTTTATTCCATAAACTGATTATGTTTAAAATTCTGGTTTTTTATTTCATTACATAAGTATTTTCAAAATTAAAGCTTGATACCCTCTTCTCCCCTTCCGGGAGCAGATTAAAAAATATAGTCTAAAATAGGCGATCGCGACAGGTGGTAAGTAAAATTAAGATGGGAGCGAGGGCTTTAGAAAAAAACATATTCAAAAAGAGGACGGTCAGCAAAATAAGGTTGAGAAACTATGCTTTAAATAAAAAAATGTATAACAACATAATCCGGGTAGATCAGAAAAATATTTTGATTAATTTATAGTTTTGCCTAACAGATAAGTTTTCAATTTATAATATGCAATAGATTATTAGCATCAAAGGGGTAAATAGTAGGTATAAAATATAGTATATTAAGATTTGTAAAATAATACCTAATACTGCTATGTTAATAAATTGATCTAAATGCAAATAAAAAATCTGGTGTGACTGGCGCACAGCACACAACTTTCTCTTACCTTCGGTAATCGAAAGTTGTGTACTGTGCTTGTCACACCAGATTTTTTGTGTCGACATGTATTTAGTTTCCGACAGTAGGGTACAATTGAATTCAAGATGTAAAATTTATAAGTATGGGAAAATATTTATATTTTGATACCATGGCAACCATTTCTCCTATCTTTTCTATGGCGTACAAGAGTAAAGTGGTCTTCAGAAGATTTCAATCACAAAATAAGAATATACATTTTATAGAGAATCTAAAAAATAATTGATTTTTGAATTTAAAAAAAAATCGTTGGAGCAAATTTTGAGAAAATCGAAAAAAACTGAAAAAGTGCATCAGTAAAGTACTAGTACTTTTTGGTCGATTTTGTTCAAAAGCTTCGTGTCACGTCCCATGGGGGTGCCTAACTTAAATATAAAATTTCAACCTCCTGGCTCTTTTCGTTCTTGAGATATTTTGTTCACAGACACACAGACACACACACACACACACACACACACACACACACACACAGACAGACCATGTCGCGAAAACCACTTTTTTGGATTCAGGGGACCTCAAAACGTGAAGATCCATCAAAATCTCGACATCGAATTTTTGACATGAATCCAATACTTTCTCTCTATATATATATTACATATATACATAGGTAAGAGAAAGTAAAAGATTTATATTTCTACTCATGAAAATTGTACTAGTAGTTAAGGAGTATACTCGTTATAATCAGTCAGGCAAATCTTCTTTTATATAATAAAATAGATTATAAATTAAGAGAATTAATAAGATCAATTCAAATTTTATCACTAATCATTTTTTCACAGACTAAAAACAATTTCAAAACTCAATTATAGCATATCAAAATATGAGAAAAAATATTTTATTTTATTTTTTAAATAGTCTATAGAAAAATATTTTAGAATTGATAAATATTTTTTAAATAAATAAATCATCTTTTTTTAATGCAACTGAAGGGGAAAAGGCAACATATCTGACGGGTAAGCATTACGGTTGCCTAAGCTCAAGGCTCCATTCTAGAGCAGGATTTAAAAGTAGTGGGCTGCGGCCCCTCTTAGGGGACTATGGATTGCCAATAGGGTTCACTAATGTAACAAATAAATTATTATTGTTAAATAAGTTTAATTACTTGGATCATAATTATAAAAATTTTACTGTAAACATTAGTAAAAGAATCCATTGACTAGTAAGTGTATGGAATTCAAAATTATAAATAGTTAAAACATATAACCAAGTATTTATTAATTTTAAATAAGCGAAAAAATGTAGGTACCGCCGGGAGTTGCACCACGGTATCTTGTCGATTTACGCTCAACATGCCCTACTGTTGGACCACAGTACGCACTCGCTTATTTAAATTATGATAGATCGCTGATACCTACATTTTTCGCTTATTTAAATTAATAAATACTTGGTTATATGTTTTTCATAATTACCTCATGGACCAACACATGATATATATAATTCTTTATTTATAAATAGTTTTTTAACCAATTTGAATTTAAAAAATATTGGAGACCAGTGAAATATTGGCTTGGGTTTCAAGGGGGCCGCGACTTCAAAAAGTTTAAGAAGCACTGCTCTAGAGTACACCAACAATATTTCTATTTCTCATTCAGCCCAAAAGTAATATGTCGCATCCGATATGTGCATTTTCATTAAATTTGAATATTTTTTAAAATTTGATATAAAAACTCTATAGGTATAAAATCACATTTAGTTTTTTAAATTAAAAACAAGTAAAATTAATAAAATTCAGTAATATTTCTATAGATAAACCTCTTAACTAATCTTCAAAAAAAAACTAATTTAGTTCTAAAATTGGTCTTTACTCTCTCTCTCTCTCTCTCTCGTTTTTCCTTTTTTTTAGGGATAGATAAAAATTTAAAAGGATTTCCTGAATTCGAAATTGAAAGAGAATCGAGGATTGTTGGAGGTTGAATTCCGAAGGGCGATGGAGACTAATGGGGAAAAACAGAAAACGATATTCGAAAGGGGGATGACGGGATGACAAACAAGTAAGCCCTACACACGCCCTTTCGAGTCCCTGGTAAGGAGGGAAGGAGATGGGAAAATCCCTCACATAAAGATAACAGATGAGGATGGATGTTGGGGACGAGATCGATTCGAAAATTTCTGCATTTGTCCGCTTCCTAATTGGTTCTAAAGAAAAAATCGCTCTAAATAAGCATTTTATACTTTCAAATTATTAATGAGAGAGTTTTTTTTTTCTTTTCTACGTTTTTTTTTCTCTTACTTTTTCTTTAAAGGTCACTGAATACCATCAACTCAATCAAATTTTTATTTTATTATTCCTTAAGGGGTACTTCCTGGAGACGTCATTTAAAATAAGACAATTTAATTTACTTTTTTTGAATTCTTTTTAGAACTGGATTTAATATGAAATATTACTAAAGTATTTCACGAATTGTAATAAAAGACTTTCTAGCATTAGGCTTGCTATAAAAAAAATTAAATTATAATCAGGGTCATAGACGCCCCAGGGGATAGATCTCTGGAGGCCTTTTTTTATAAGGGGGTTAGGAATCTCTAAACTTCAATCATAAATTCCTAATGAAAAATTAGGTGTTGGCTGTGTCTTCTACACAGCCGGTGGCTTTTTAACGTGACAACGTCTTTTGCTTGACTTCAAAAAAAATTTTTCACTCTTACCTATATTGAAATATAAAGAGAGAAAGTATTGTTTTTTTTTTTTTACTAGTAGTTTGTTTTCATAAATAAACATGTTCAAACATTTTCATTGAAACAATATATGACAGGTGTGGCCTTATTTTATCCATTAAGGGCGACTTATGCTTAAAAAATGAGGTTTTTCGAGAAAAAACTAATTTTGGAGTTAATCACTCGGGATTTTTTTATTTATTCTATTAGAGGTTATCTTTCTGCACCAAATGACATCTCATTTAGTCTGATCTGATTAGCCGTTCGGAATCTACAGGGGTTTAAATTTTCGAAAAACGAAATCCCGCCGAGTGCTCTCATGCGGTAAAATGACGTCATATCAAAAAAAAGAAAAAAACACCCCGGGGTATTGAACCACTCTTTCTAAAACTATATTTAGATTTAATGTAGCTTTTATGGTCAAGTCGCTATGCGTTGCACAAGTAGGGCTATTTTTCGATATTTTTTTGCCTAAAAAATGAGGTTTTTCGAGAAAAAAACTAATTTTGGAGTTAATCACTCGGGATTTTTTTATTTATTCTATTAGAGGTTATCTTTCTGCACCAAATGACATCTCATTTAGTCAGATCTGATTAGCCGTTCGGAATCTACAGGGGTTTAAATTTTCGAAAAACGAAATCCCGCCGAGTGCTCTCATGCGGTAAAATGACGTCATATCAAAAAAAAGAAAAAAACACCCCGGGGTATTGAACCACTCTTTCTAAAACTATATTTAGATTTAATGTAGCTTTTATGGTGAAGTCGCTATGCGTTGCACAAGTAGGGCTATTTTTCGATATTTTTTTGCCTAAAAAATGAGGTTTTTCGAGAAAAAAACTAATTTTGGAGTTAATCACTCGGGATTTTTTTATTTATTCTATTAGAGGTTATCTTTCTGCACCAAATGACATCTCATTTAGTCAGATCTGATTAGCCGTTCGGAATCTACAGGGGTTTAAATTTTCGAAAAACGAAATCCCGCCGAGTGCTCTCATGCGGTAAAATGACGTCATATCAAAAAAAAGAAAAAAACACCCCGGGGTATTGAACCACTCTTTCTAAAACTATATTTAGATTTAATGTAGCTTTTATGGTGAAGTCGCTATGCGTTGCACAAGTAGGGCTATTTTTCGATATTTTTTTGCCTAAAAAATGAGGTTTTTCGAGAAAAAAACTAATTTTGGAGTTAATCACTCGGGATTTTTTTATTTATTCTATTAGAGGTTATCTTTCTGCACCAAATGACATCTCATTTAGTCAGATCTGATTAGCCGTTCGGAATCTACAGGGGTTTAAATTTTCGAAAAACGAAATCCCGCCGAGTGCTCTCATGCGGTAAAATGACGTCATATCAAAAAAAAGAAAAAAAACACCCCGGGGTATTGAACCACTCTTTCTAAAACTACATTTAGATTTAATGTAGCTTTTATGGTGAAGTCGCTATGCGTTGCACAAATAGGGCTATTTTTCGATATTTTTTTGCCTAAAAAATGAGGTTTTTCGAGAAAAAAACTAATTTTGGAGTTAATTACTCGGGATTTTTTTATTTATTCTATTAGAGGTTTCCTTTCTGCACCAAATGACATCCCATTTAGTCTGATCTGATTAGCCGTTCAGAATCTACAGGGGTTTAAACTTTCAAATTAGAATTTACCGCAGCGCGGTAAAATTAAATGATAGGAAAAAAATAAATGGTGAAATCTTTAGCTGAAAACTCATTCTTTCTAACCATATATTTCCCATAATTGTACCTCTTAAGACAGAGGAGTTATTCAAGCTGATAAACTTTTTCGTGCATGCCCCTCTAACATGATTTGTAAGACGTTGTCACGTCAAAAAAAATCAAATTGTCTGTTTAAATGTTTCATACAATTTTAGTTGATAAGTGAGATCTTTAAAAACATATAAATATAAAATTATTTAATAATTTTCGTGAGTATGTTTATAACGTCATAAGGCTCCCGGGATCTCCAGCCTCGGTGAACTTCCCTTTGCCACAGGTCACCGGACTCTCGCCCACCAAAACTATTCATTTATTGAAGTATAATAAATTAAATATGCTGTGACGATTAATTAAGATTATGGAGAAAAAACAAACCAGACTGCTTTCCATATTAAAATAATTTATTGCCAAATATTTCGAAATGCCTAATGCAAATGGTTTTTCAAAATTATAAAAACGGCATGAGAAGCCATTCCATAAAAGGAAGGGGGAGGTGCACCTATCAGGTCACTGTGAGGAAATGGTATTACAATTCGTTTACCATTTCCGCAGTGACCTGCTAGGTGCATGTCTTACCCCCCTAGCCCCCTAGAATTGCTTCTCATGTTGTCTTATAATTTTGAAAAACACTACACAATTGTAAAATTTGATGCACTGAAGATGGATTGCTTTAAGCATTTCTAAATATTGGCCAATAAATTATTTTAAGGTGCGCGTCTCGGGGTGCTAATTTTGGGAGTTTCCAGCGGCCACAATTTTGAAGCTACCGACCTCAAATTTTTACTTTCTTAGCCTATATATGAAATATATAGGAGAGAAAGTATTACGATCATGTCAAAAATTCGATGTCGAGATTTTGATGGATATACATGTTTTGAGGTCCCCTGAGTCCAAAAAAGTGGGTCCCGCAAATTGGTCTGTGTGTGTGTAGTGTGTATGTGTGTGTGTGTGCTGTATGTGTGGACAGATTTTTAGCATGAAGGAATTGAGCTACCGGATTGAAATTTTATATTTAACTTAGGTACCTTCCCACAATCTCAAAATAAGCTTTTGAACAAAATCGGCCAAAAAGTACTAGTACTTTACTGATGTACTTTTTCAGTTTTTTTCGATTTTCTCAAAATTCCCTCCAAGGATTTTTTTTAAAATTCATAAATGAACTATTTTTTAGATGCTCTTTAAAAATGTATATTCTCATTTTGCCGTTGAAATCTTCTGAAGACCACTTTACTCTTGTTCTTCATAGGAAAGATAGAAATGGTTGCCATGGTAACGGAATTTAAATCTTTTTCTTTTTATTAGATTAAAAATCAATTATTATTTAAATTCCCATTTATTTTTAATTTATTTGTGTCTTTAATTGTTTCAAAGAAAACATATATGTCTCTCTCTCACTTGCAAACATTATCGTCTCTCTCTACTCTTTTTAAATTCCCTTTCCACCTTATCTTCGCATAGGAACAATGTTAATTTCCTATAGGGATTTGTATGTTAATTTCGATTCAAAAGGGGGTCCCCTTTAGAACTTTTTTAGGCATTTAAAATTTTTTTTTCCAATTCTTATGAAATTTTGTATTTATTTACGATTCTATATTGTGTATAAAATGTCCAAATATGAGATTAAAATTTTGAAAAATAACCATAGTTTATTTGAAGCAGTCAACATTTAAAATGCAAGTTTGAAACTAAGGTGCTATCGGAAACTAAATATATCTCGACACAAAAATCTGGTGTGACCAGCACAGTAGGCAACTTTCTCTTACCGAAGGGTAAGAGAAAGTTGTGTGCTGTGCGCCAGTCACACCAGATTTTTACTTTCTCTTACCCTATATATGAAATATATAGAGAGAGAAAGTATTGCGATCATGTCAAAAATTCGATGTCGAGATTTTGATGGATATACATGTTTTGAGGTCCCCTGAGTCCAAAAAAAGTGGGTCCCGCAAATTGGTCTGTGTGTGTGTATGTGTGTATGTGTGTATGTATGTGTGTCTGTATGTGTGGAACCATTTTTTTAGCATGAAGGAATTGAGCTACCGGATTGAAATTTTATATTTAACTTAGGTACCTTTGAAGAATCTCAAAATAAGCTTTTGAACAAAATCGGCCAAAAAGTACTAGTACTTTACTGATGTACTTTTTCAGTTTTTTTCGATTTTCTCAAAATTCCCTCCAAGGATTTTTTTTAAAATTCATAAATGAACTATTTTTTAGATGCTCTTTAAAATGTATATTCTCATTTTGCCGTTGAAATCTTCTGAAGACCACTTTACTCTTGTTCTTCATAGGAAAGATAGAAATGGTTGCCATGGTAACGGAATTTAAATCTTTTTCTTTTTATTAGATTAAAAATCAATTATTATTTAAATTCCCATTTTTTTTTTAAATTTATTTGTGTCTTTAATTGTTTCAAAGAAAACATATATGTCTCTCTCTCACTTGCAAACATTATCGCCTGTCTCTACTCTTTTAAATTCCCTTTCCACCTTATCTTCGCATAGGCCTAATGTTAATTTCCTATAGGGATTTGTATGTTAATTTCGATTCAAAAGGGGGTCCCCTTTAGAACTTTTTAGGCATTTAAAATTTTTTTTTTCCAATTCTTATGAAATTTTGTATTTATTTACGATTCTATATTGTGTATAAAATGTCCAAATATGAGATTAAAATTTTGAAAAATAACCATAGTTTATTTGAAGCAGTCAACATTTAAAATGCAAGTTTGAAACTAAGATGCTATCGGAAACTAAATATATCTCGACACAAAAAATCTGGTGTGACCAGCACAGTGCGCAACTTTCTCTTACCGAAGGGTAAGAGAAAGTTGTGTGCTGTGCGCCAGTCACACCAGATTTTTTTTAGATTAAAGCTATTTAAAATATCTAAAAATAATAGAAGCCCTTTTTTTGATTTTCGAAAAAAAAAAAATTTAAATTAATCGCATTAAATAAAAGATATTTTAAAAAAATCTGGTGTGACTGGCGCACAGCACACAACTTTCTCTTACCTTCGGTAATCGAAAGTTGTGTTCTGTGCTTGTCCCACCAGATTTTTTGTGTCGACATATATTTAGTTTCCGACAGTAAGGTATATTCGATTTTCAATATGTACAATTTATAAGTATGGCAAAATATTTATATTTTGTTACCATGGCAACCATTTCTCCTATCTTTTCTATGGAGTACAAGAGTAAAGTGGTCTTCAGAAGATTTCAATCACAAAATGAGAATATACATTTTAAAGAGAATCTAAAAAATAATTGATTTTTGAATTTTAAAAAAAATCGTTGGAGCAAATTTTGAGAAAATCGAAAAAAACTGAAAAAGTGCATCAGTAAAGTACTAGTACTCTTTGGTCGATTTTGGTCAAAAGCTTCGTGTCAGGTCCCATGGGGGTGCCTAACTTAAATATAAAATTTCAACCTCCTAACTCTTTTCGTTCTTGAGATATTTTGTTCACAGACACACACAGAGACACACAGACAGACCATGTCGCAAAAACCACTTTTTTGGATTCAGGGGACCTCAAAACGTGAAGATCCATCAAAATCTCGACATCGAATTTTTGACATGAATCCAATATTTCTCTCTCTATATATATTAACATATATAGAGGTAAGAGAAAGTAAAAAGGAGCTCTATAAGTTGTAGATAATTAAATTCGTAATCATTGTGTTAAAGAATAATTAATTTTTGCCTTTAATTAATTAGCTGGAAGCTCTAGAATGAAATGGAAAAAATCCCTTATATTCCTATGGGGAAAACTAACGCCATCTCTTGCCGCCTCGAGTAACTCGGTAGTCTAAAGTGTTCTAACCGTTTTTCGAGAAGCGCACCTTAATGTGGAAAGCAGTGGCAGGTTTGTTTTTTCTCCATAACCATATTTATTTATTTTTTAATAAGCTTCTATATATATCCTCGGGCCTGCACTGTTTTTAAACATTTTAACAAAAACAAGTAAATTTCCATTTAGGAGAAGAGTAAAAATTAGTAAATTTTATTTGGCTCTAGATCTTAAAGGAGGACGAGCATGAAAGTAAACGGAATTTTGTCATTTTTTCTTATCCTACTGGCTCAGCTATTTCTAAATTTTTTTTTACGTTTGCTACAATTTTTAAATTTTTTATTTAAGATCAAGAAATGAGTCATTGGGCTTCTAATTTTATAATGTCCAAAAGTTAAAGAAGCAAAGGCCCAAGTGGCGGCAATTGTTCCAATAAATAATAAATGAAGGACTAAAAAGTTTTTTTTTTCCTTTCCGGGGTTTTCAAATTCTCTTTTACATTATTTATTTAAATAAATCATACATATTTCACTCCCATTTTCTTTCTTTCATGAGAAATTCATCATGGGGATTTTATCTTCTTCAAAGCCTAAAATATTACTCAAATTAAAACAAAACAAAAAGTTAAAAAAATCAAATTTTGTAAATAATAATTTGTGCTGCTTGTAACTGCAATTGTTTTAGTATATCTTTCGGGTTTCTATTCTCCTATTCACATTCAAAGGACCATAATTTATTATGAAAATAATAAATATTTATTATTTATCTAATTAGAGAACAGTCTAACATGATTATCTTTATTAATGAAGCGCCAATTGTATCAAAAGGTCGGATGCTTAATTTCAGCTCCATCACATTCTGCGCTATTTTGCATTCTGCTCAATATGGAGTCTTCCCAGGAGAGCAGAGAGAACGAGAAATCTAATTCTCTCGGTATAATTTCATTCGAGATCAATAAGATCCAACCAAAAGGAACATTAATTAGTTCTCATAATAAATATTTATATTAATAACAAAATAAATATTTAAGGAAATTAATTAATTTAATA
Organism: Euborellia annulipes; assembly: GCA_023213315.1. Classification (NCBI taxonomy): domain Eukaryota; kingdom Metazoa; phylum Arthropoda; class Insecta; order Dermaptera; family Anisolabididae; genus Euborellia; species Euborellia annulipes. Next base: position 2,362 of record JAKCPI010009325.1, on the reverse strand, counting down.
AAAATTAAACCCTGAAACATTCCCCAATAGTCAGGCAGGAAGGATTTTTAAAAATGTATTTTCTCATGGGGTATTTTGTGAAAAGTATGTAGAATTTTGATAACCCTCCAAAAAACCCAAACCCATTGAGTCGATTTTTGCCTAGTGATTTTTTTAGTTTAAAATGTAAAGCAGCCCTCGGGGTTTGTGATGAGTCCTTGTTATTATTTTGTGGTTATGTTCAAACATGACTCATAAGCCATTGCGAAAACACTTAAAAACACATCATTTTTCAAAAGCTACATAGCAACAACATAGAACATGAACTCATTAATTTTAACACTATGCAAAAGAAAGCAGGTTGATTTTTACCTATCTTAGGTATTTTATTCACAAAGATTTTTGCACAAAGATGTGTGCACACATGTTGAAGCGAACTGATTGGTAACTAGCGACATCGAGAGAGTGATTGTACATTTTTTTGGAGTTGGCCATCTCTCCCTTACGACCATCCCCACTGGACTTTCCCTTAGTAAGAATTATTCAAGTTTACCAATTTTTAAATACTAACTATTTGAATGAATAAAGAGAAAGTGAGGATAGTATAGTGAGGCTAGGATCACTTCTTTATTTGTTTAAGATAATTTATACATTTTTCTCACTTTGCTCAGGTAGCGAAACCTCGATCACTATTTTAGCATAAGAAGCTAATCCATTCTTTACTTCTGAACTATGAGTCAAGGGCAACTTATATTGAGTAAGTAAATTTCTTATAGGCCTATATTTCCAGTTTTTAAGTAGACCACACTTATAATATTCTGAATTTTAAGGGTTTGCTAATATTTACTTATGTTTATTTTTTTTATAATTAAAGTTTTTTAGAAAAATAAAAATTCTGATTTCAATATTATAGTAGGCCTAATTAATATTCCACCATTCTCGCCTAGGGGAGGAAATTCTAAAGGACATTTTGATGACTGGCCCCTTAATTTATTTGGGTTTATTCTATTGGATATAGATAAGTACATTTAACTATATTTTATCATTTTTTATGAAATAAAAAGAGGATATCGATAATATTGATTGCATTTGTTATTTATATACTCTATTAAAGGAAATTGATAATAGAAATTAATGGGGAATTGTATGAATAGGTATAAATATTGCTTTAATAAATAAATTTATTGATATTTCTCTAATTATATATAGAAAAGGTAAAATTATTTTCCAAAGAGCTCTTATTAATAATTTATATTAAACTTCTGGAAAGTTTCCCATGATTTTAAATTAATATTGCTGGTGTAAAAGAAATAATATAATCTTTTTAACTTCTTGTTTTACTCCATCTAAATATAAAAGAGTTTCTAATTTAATACACAAAGCAGTCCTTGGATCGTAGCACAGTGATAAAGATATCGCCTCTTGTGTTAGGGATTCAGGAGTTCACTTTCTGTCCCAAGTGAAAAAAAAATATATTTCACTTGAAGTAGCTACCAATCAATTGAAATAATGAAAAGAAATAATTTTTAGTTTAAATTTAAATGGATTTCTTAGAGAGAAAAATCCATTTTTTCTTTTTCTCTTTTTAATCTTTAGAAAATCATTCTCTACTACAAACGCAAAGTTTTTATTACAATTAAAAAGTAGCTATTCATATACGATAACAAGAAGTCTTAAAAAAAATGATTTTAATTAAAAGAATAAATTTTATCTTTGTAGAAATTGATACACGATGCTGACTGATTCAGATGGAATTTTCAGAAATTAAGAGATGAATCATCATTCGTATGAATTTATATAGAAGGTTTTGGATGGATTTTTGTTGTCCATTAGCCAGGGCAATTGCAACATAAATAATATTCATTAGGCCTATATTAAACAAAGAAAAAATATTTTTTGAAGAGAAAAAGTTTCACTTTTTTGGAAATATCTTGCTTGACTCTAATTAAATTATACAAAGCAGACACGATATTGAGATCGCCGTTACAAAATAAAGGAAAAGCAATAGACCTATTAATAAAAGAAGAAACGGAAAATAATGAGAATTTAAAGAAAATATAGGCCTATTTTAGAAGCAGAGGCGCCCCCCGCAGGTACAAAAATGACGTCCCCTCCCCAAAAAAAAAAAAAAATATATATTGTAAGACTTAACGCACAGCATACAACTTTCTATTACTTTCGGTAATTGAAAGTTGTGTACTGTGCTGTCACACCAGATTTTTTGTCGAGATATATTTAATTGTATATATATATATATAGCGGAAAAGGTGCATTCATGGATCAGGGGCAGGGTCGTAACTAAGCAGGTGCACCAGGTGCACTCGCACAGGCCATCTAGGGGGCCCTAAAACGAAATTGCTAATTGAATTTTCCGCATCGGAGC
>JAKCPI010009324.1:0-29827 GCA_023213315.1 Euborellia annulipes | reverse complement strand
AAATTTATACACATACAAAATATTTATATTTTGTTACAATGGTAACCATTTTTCCGACCTTTCCTACGAAGTGCAAGAGTAAAGTGTCCTACAAAAGATTTCAATGGCAAAATGAGAATATATTGTACAAAAGAGCATCTAAAAATAATTGATTTTTGAATTTTAATCAAAATCGTTAGAGCGAATTTTTGAGAAAATCTAAAAACTGAAAAAGTACATCAGTAAAGTACTAGTACTTTTTGGCCGATTTTCTTCAAAAGCTTTGTTACATGTCCCAGGGGGTGCCTAACTTAAATATAAAATTTCAACCTCATAGCGCTTTTCGTTCTTGAGATATTTTGTCTCGAACAGACAGACAGACCATGTCGCGAAAAACCACTTTTTTAGATTCAGGGGTCCTCAAAACGTGTATATCCAACAAATCTCAACATGACATTTTTGATATGAAACCAATAGGCCTACTTTCTCTCTCTAGATATTAACATATATAGGTAAGAAAAAGTAAAAAGAAAGCAATTTTAAATATACAGTATAGAAAAGAAACGTAAGATTTTATAATGGCTATAACTTATAAGCTGGGCAAATAATTTTATTTTTTTTTTGTAAAGAGTAAAGAATGAAATTTTACAGTGGTTTATCTCTTTTGGCTACATGACAGCAACAATCATTCGAAGGTGAACGTTTTCTATGTTGAAAAGTTTCTAAATTTAACATCAATAATTTCTACACTTCAACTCCTACTTTTGTGTTAAATTTTCCAACTCCAATAGAAATGCAATAATAGAAATATAATCTTATTAAATGTGAGAAATTTAATGTAATGTTCAATTAATTTTCAAAAAATGGATCTGACATAAATGCATAAGAATGGTTGAGGTCATCAATGTCAAGAGGAGAAAAAATAATTGATGAATATTTAAGGAAGCCAAAGAATGATTATGTAATAAATCAAGATAGTTGTTTGTGTGTGTGAAAGAAATTTTCTGTAAGGTAAGGGATCAATTTGGTAAAGTAAAACATAGCTGAATATGGAAAGGTAAATTCTTGTTTTTAAAGTTCCATCCTTTTTCCAAAAGAGAATAAGAAAATTATTATTTATTTCGAATTGAATTAGTAAAACTGAGACTTGAGAAAAAAAAATGCTAAAAAAAAAAAAATTCGAAAAGAAAAAAAGAGTAGGCCTATTGGAAATTGATGAATCTGTACCATGGCAACCATTTCTCTCTATCTTTCCTATGAAGTACAAGAGCAAAGAAGTGCTTCACTTTAAGATTTCAAGAGCAAAATCAGAATATACATTTGAAAGAGCATATAAAAAAACACTTGATTCCTGAATTTAATCAAAAAACAAAAATCGACCATGCAGCGAATTTTTCGAAAATAAAAAAAAGCCGAAAAAAAGTACATCAGTACAAAAAGTACTAGTACGTTTGGGCCGATTTTGATTAAAATCTTTTTTTCTCGCTTCCGGAAGGTGTCTAACTTAAATATAAAATTTCAACCTCCTAGCTCAATTCCTTCATGCTTTAAATTGAGCACACACAGACAGACCATGTTGCGAAAACCACTTTTTTGGACAATGTGTATATCCATCAAAATCTCGACATTGAATTTTTGACATGAAACCAATACTTTCTCATATATATTCATATAGGCCTATAGATAAGAGAAAGTAAAAACTAAAAGAATTTGCGTCAAATGTAAAAAAAAAATTTAGGTTCTTTACAGCCTAAATGTGGGCTTTCAAAATAGAAATTTGATTAAAATTAAGTACACTGACCGGTAAAGAAAAACGCACTAGAAAACCTATTCTAATCCACCTTAAAGATACAGTATTGTACAATAATATGATATGAAATATCTTATAGCATTTACATGTTTAATTAAATTTAACGCAAATTCAATTTATTTTAATATAAATTACAATTAAAATAAAACAAAAGACAAAAATGTCAATGTTTTTTAATATCACAAAACTTTTAAAACTATTTTCCATATCAGTTTTTTTTTTTTTTTTTTTTTATTTAACTGTTGTATTGGAAATTCTTAGAAAAACAAAATTTTTAATTAATTACCATTTAAACATATCGGAATTATGTTGATTTAGCCCATAAATTGAATATCGACATATTTTTCTTTATTTTATTTGTCGCAATTTGATTAAAAGGTTTGTATTTGTGTTAAATTTACTTAGAAAAGTAAAAAAGTAAAGTATAAAATAATTCATATTAAATGTACATAAATCCCGGTAGTTAGGCAGCCCAAATGGCACACGCTCACTAATTCTGATTAAAACATTGAGATAATATTTCGATATATCTTGAAATTTATATTAAAAAGATAAATTTTTATGAATTTTTGTTAAAAATTGTCGTTCGGTCTATTGTCTGCTTTGAAAAAAGTATTTCTCACACAGAGAGCAGCCATTTGGGCTGCCTAACTACCAGGCTTTAGCCTCAATACTATTGCAATAGATGGTACAGTAGATGTATAAAAATTACAATATCTAAAGATACATTAGTTTAAATTTAATTATAAAAAGTATCGATCTTGCGTTTTCTTTTGCCGGTCAGTGTATTAAATAATTTTTTTTTTTGGCAAAATAATTATTTCGATTGATTTAATAAATAATATATTATCTCCTTATATTTAGTAAGCAATTGGAGAAGTCACATATTAACTTTTAAAGAGAGAGGGGGACGAATGAAAAAATGTTTGAGAGAAAATCATGGTAGAAATTATTTTTTCATTTAAAATATCGAAAATTAAAAAATTACAGCATTTGCGTTTTTTTTTTTTCTAATATATAATTATGAGGTTATCTTGAAATAAAATTTTCTATGTTGATAATGCAAATTGAATTTTATTTATGTTGAGTGTAAAAAGGTTATCTGTCCTAATCAATTAGTTAAAATGGATAAAAACAATTAAATTTAAATTTTATATGTAAATTAACCCGCATATAGCTTTGGATTTTTTTTTCTTGAATACAGACAAGAAAACGCAAATAAAGAATTCAATGTTTTTTTTTTTTTTTTTTTTTTATTTTTAGTTCAAGGTGTTTTTTTTTACCCCGTTTTTTTAACTTTCATTAATTTTAGAGTTATATTTATTCACAAGTGAATCGATTGCAGCAAAGTTTTTTTTTTTTTCTACACCCATATATTAAATGGAATCAAATCGATAAAATCATTGTTATTTCAAGTTGAAACCAACAACTAGGAAATGGTTTCACTAAGATAAATAATTATTTGTTACGAAATCGTGAGTCACCATAGAAGATATATATATAATTTCATTTTCTGAAGTGGATATACCTAGGGGGTGACTCTGAGTCATAAAGAGGGATGGGGAGAAGAAGAAGCTTCTGGAATTTTGGCATTTTAATCGAAATCAAAACTTTTTGCTACAAATAACTGCTATATCAAGAGAAGAGAGAATTTTTTATTTTAAAATAAAAATTACCCTACCCTTGATGCCGAAATTAGTTAATGTTTTTTTGAAAATCAATAATTCCGAAAGAAAGAAATTTAGGAATAGAATAAAGAATAATTAAACAAAAGAAAAAAAAATGTTGATAAAATTTTGGAAATTATAATTTAAAAGAATTTTTTATAATATAACAATTGATTATGTGTGCTGGCCTTTTGTACCGAGGGTCGCGGTTTCGAATCCCGTCCCAAGCGTCAAAAATGCATTTAAATTGTATTGATTAGCAATCAATTTAAATAGGGACGGGATCTAAATGGTCTTAGATGCCGAAAAAGACCTTAAGTGAAATTAGAAAAATAATAATTGATTATTGCGTAATATTGGGTTCGAAAAGAAATGCTAAAATTGATAATAATTTGTATTAGCGTTGAAGTAAAATTTTATATACTCCTTGTGCTTGAGTGGTCATAAGTGTTTAGATTGTCAACATTTAAACTGTTAAAAGATGTGAGTTCGAAACATCAACTGGTCTAAAAAAAAAATTATTTAAATTATATTGATCTCCAATTTAATAAATTAAGCTCGGTAAATTTATATTTTTTTTTTTGTGTCAATTTCCCAAAATAGATGAAATTATTTTTTTTCTATTTAATTTTTTAATAATTAAAATCGTGAAAAGATTTTTGTTTATAATGAACAAAAAGAAAAGAAATTATTTTATAAAATGATTTAATTATTAATTATGTAAGAAATTATTAATTATGTGATTAAGAAAAAATTAAAATGACGTTTTGAAAAAAAAATAAGTGTGTGATATTAAAAAAAAAAAATAGTTTAACCTTCAAATGAGAGTTTTTAAAAAATATTTGTGAGCACATGTCAGATGACACGCCCAATCGAAAAAAGAAATCAATGATATAATAGATTTATTATAGATTGGGATTTTTGGATCCATGAACTGTCATATATTTACATATAAAAAATAAATATGGCCTCAAGCTGTGGGAGTTCATTGAACGTTTAGATTATTCATTAAAGGGGTAATGACGAAATTGTATTAAAAAGGGTTGACAGGTGTTTGTTTTTAATAATTTTTTTTTGCTTTACCTCAACATAGGAGCTCTGGGAGGCGACCAGGAACACAGCTAGCAGTGCAACTTGTCTCCACATGGTGCCCCGGGATTAGTTAACAGAGAGCGCACCAACCCCCCAAAACAACACGCAAAACACACTTATAACACGTCCAATACACAGTCACTGAATTTTATTATTTGATTAAAAAAAAGGTGAGTGAGTTAGAGAGTAAGAGAGACGAGGCACTCGAGTATTAATATATGCTGCTCTGGCGACTTGTCTCGGGCTAATGGAGGCCAAAATGGCGGCCACCGGCTCGGGGCCAAGCCTCCTGTCGCCAGAGAAATGCCTGCGCATGCGCGCTTGTTCTCTCTCTTTCGCACTCTCCCTTCTCTCACCATACAACACGGGCCGGATAAATCGTTGGCAGCCGGCCAGAAAGAGAGGAAGCGATTGCTCGCTATTTATCAGCTTGTAATTAACCTCCCTCTCTTTGCTCTTGCTCTCTTACTATAGTAATCTCTCTCTCCTCACTGTCTCAATATTTGTATTATGCTTTAATATACTATTCTACATAAAAAACTAGCAAAAAAAAAAAAAAAAATTTAATTGAGTAAATAATTTTATCTACTTAAAAATGTGAGGGTTCAAGCCCCTGATGAAAATTTAATTAAACTCAGATCAAAGAGTTGTGGAAGAGATTCGTGGCCGAGCAAGAAAAAATCTATAACAAAAAAAAAAAAAAAATTCGTTCGAGCGGATTTTGAGAAATGATATAAGGAACCCAACTCCTAGATTTTGAGGAGAATGATATAGGTAAAAAATTAGAAAATTGAAAAATAAAAAAATTTGGTGTGACTGGTATTAAATACGAGTTATCGTTAAAGTCATTATTCTAGATAGCAAAAGTATGCTTTGTTTCAATACAATTGTAACATCATCTTTACAATTACAACTGTAGGATCATCTTGTATTGAAACAAAGCATATTTGCTATCTAGAATTATACATTGTAATCAAAATGTTTACAATATCACAACAAATGAAACCTTATTGTTACAATTAACACATGCTCAGTAAGTAGCAAAAGAAAATAATTTTTTAATAACTCCTAATTTTCTATATTTGCAATGTATATTTTATTTCTCTAAAAATAAAAAAATGTCGACCAGGTCCTGAATTAAGGGAGCGATTAGCATCCCAAACTACAACGAGCAGATTGAAATAAAATTGCGTTTAATTTCTTATCCTGGCTGCCTACCCAGCATCAATAATATACAGTCTCCAGCCAAAGAAAATATAAGTAATCTTATAAATTTTATATCTCTCCAATGTATCGAACTGTCGAAAACTAACTTCTTATATATCGACACAAAAAATCTGGTATGACAAGCACACAACTTTCGATTACCGAAGAGTAAGTTGTGTGCTCTGCGACCAGTAACACCAGATTTTTTTTAATTGTTAAGAATGGTCTTTATCTTTGTTGATTGTTTCAAAAACTAAAGTAAAAAGAATAAAAACCTTTTAAAATAATGTAATTTATCATATCTCTACTTAATAGTCTAAAACCACCCCCGGAAAAATTCCTATCAATACTCAATGAAAATTTTTTTGAAATCTTAATTTTTGAGAATTCTTAATTACACGTAAATGTATAATTTAATTACTACAATATTAAGAATTTCAAAAAATTTTAATTTAATGAATATAAAGCAAAAAATCTGGTGTGACTGGCGCACAGCACACAACTTTCTCTTACCTTCGGTAATCGAAAGTTGTGTACTGTGCTTGTCTCACCAGATTTTTTGTGTCGACATGTATTTAGTTTCCGACAGTACGGTACATTCGATTTTCAAGATGTAAAATTTATAAGTATGGCAAAATATTTATATTTTGTTACCATAGCAACCATAGGAGAAATTCCTATCTTTCCTATGAAGAACAAGAGTAAAGTGGTCTTCAGAAGATTTCAATCACAAAATGAGAATATACATTTTATAGAGAATCTAAAAAATAATTGAATTTTGAATTTAAAAAAAAATCGTTGGAGCAAAATTTGAGAAAATCGAAAAAAACTGAAAAAGTGCATCAGTAAAGTACTAGTACTCTTTGGCTGATTTTGTTCAAAAGCTTCGTGTCACGTCCCATGGGGGTGCCTAACTTAAATATAAAATTTCAACTTCCTAGCTCTTTTTGTTCTTGAGATATTTTGTTCACAGACACACAGACACACACACAGACAGACAGACCATGTCGCGAAAACCACTTTTTTGGATTCAGGGGACCTCAAAACGTGAAGATCCATCAAAATCTCGACATCGAATTTTTGACATGAAACCAATACTTTCTCTCTCTATATATTAACATATATATAGAGGTACGAGAAAGTAAAATGAATTGGAATTTTTGAACAACTTAGAAAATTGCAAGCCACCATGATAGCAAGCCACAGCAAAAGAAAACCGACCTGCTGACGTTATTAGGGGCGTTTTGGAATTTGGCGTAAAAAATTTTGAAAAATTTTCTCTCTGGGAATAATAGGGAGTTGCCAAAAGGGTTTTGGGGGTTTCAAATTTCACCCCTCCATGGGACTTTGGATAAATATTAAAAATATCTCAAGTTAGAATATAAAAAAAGAAAAAAAATTCATTCAACCGAATTTCTCGAAAGGGCCCAAAGTTCAATGGATGAAAATATCGAATTCAGGAAAATTTTGTCACATGCAGTGGCGGATCTAAGGAGAGGAGGGATCTCACAGCGTTGAGTGTCTATGAATTCCAATTCTTATACTATGAATGTATATAAATTTGCAAAAGAAAGCTCATGTTAGGGAAGGGTCGTGGGAGGAGGCTCTCTGGGTATTTCTAGGTCATTGTCAGAGGTTCGCATTTGAAGAAAATGAAAAAGATTAATGAATTGTCAAGGAAATTGTGTAGAGGGAAATTATCCAGAAAGATGTTTACATTTTTTATACTTTCAAATAAAAGTAGAGAGCGTAAATACCTCGAAAGGAAAGAGGGTTCAAAAAGCTAGGAAAAGAAACAATACAAATGTTTCATGATAAGAGAATAATGGAAATTTGTATTGTTCTAATCGTAAACGAAGAAAAATCATTCATTCTAGGAGTAAATTAATACGAGTATAAAATCTATTTGACAAAGAAGCTGAGAGATTAATATGTTTTCTATTCAAATTCAATATTTGTTAAAATTAATTAATATGATAGTGATGATTTTATAAATGTTATAAATTTTTACTTTTGTATTAAGAGCAAGCAGCATCCCAAAGGAATTTCATTTCTACGCCTCTTTGATGAAGTGAAGCTGCTATCCTCATCTCTCGGGTTCAATCTGAAAATAAAAAATCTGGTGTGACTGGCGCACAGCACACAACTTTCTCTTACCTTCGGTAATCGAAAGTTGTGTACTGTGCTTGTCACACCAGATTTTTTGTGTCGACATGTATTTAGTTTCCGACAGTAGGGTACAATTGAATTCAAGATGTAAAATTTATAAGTATGGGAAAATATTTATATTTTGATACCATGGCAACCATTTCTCCTATCTTTCTTATGAAGTACAAGAGTAAAGTGGTCTTCAGAAGATTTCAATCACAAAATGAGAATATACATTTTATAGAGAATCTAAAAAATAATTGATTTTTGAATTTTAAAAAAAATCGTTGGAGCAAATTTTGAGAAAATCGAAAAAAACTGAAAAAGTGAATCAGTAAAGTGCTAGTACTTTTTGATCGATTTTGTTCAAAAGCTTCGTGTCACGTCCCATGGGGGTGCCTAACTTAAATATAAAATTTCAACCTCCTGGCTCTTTTCGTTCTTGAGATATTTTGTTCACAGACACACACACAGACAGACAGACAGACACACAGACAGACAGACCATGTCGCGAAAACCACTTTTTTGGATTCAGGGGACCTCAAAACGTGAAGATCCATCAAAATCTCGACATCGAATTTTTGACATGAATCCAATACTTTCTCTCTATATATATATTACATATATACATAGGTAAGAGAAAGTAAAAATAACTATGATGCTATGTGGGTCAGACCCGGCAATACCTAAATAGTCGGTTGTCTCAACATAAAAGCAACATCAAGAACCGTGACACCAGTGTTGCATTGGCCGATCATACTATTAATAATAACCATCATTTCAACTTTGAAGACGTGAAAATCTTAGGTTTCGAGGACAATTACTACAAGAGGTTGACTCTAGAGGCAATATATATTTATTTAAATAATACAGTCAATTTTAAGCAAGATATAAGATCCACCATATTTCTATATAGGAATATCTTAAAGCGGTGAGCTGCGCACCGGTCTCCTCTCTCTACTACGTCACTCACTTTGGAGTGGGGGAAAGCTATAACCATGGGATGCCTACCTTCTTGTCCACTGCCTGTACTCAACCAATTGGCTTATGTTATTAATATATGTATTTTTTATATTATAATTCAATCATTCTACATATTAATTTTCAAAATATCTCTAACCGAATGTTCATAGAATATATGATTGTGTTAGTGTTTGTATGCCTATATTGACAACCTGCAAGGTAATTATAATATCTCTGTATTATGCCAAGTTATATAATGTTGTAAATTGTAAAATTTCACAAATAATATTTCTTTAAAAAATATACTTCATGTTGTTATAGCTCTGAAGATGGTCTTGACCAAGACCGAAACGTCAGCCTAGTGGGTCAATAAATGAAATAATTTTAGCTGCTCTTCTTTTATTTACCTATCAACGATTATCCAGCTATAAAATCCACATTTGTAACATCTACTAAGAAGAATTTATTCTTATCATCAACATCTAGAAAATTACATACAGCATGGAGAGGCCAAACATCGAGTCAGGTTTTTTTAACTATGTGAATTACAATTATGGACAAGTGACTTTATTAGATCTTAAGGAATATATTAAACATAATTACAAACTGGCACGTATAAAAAATAGAATTTTCTATCTTCTGGAGATTAAAAAATTAGGTTTAATTCCAACCCACATATATAATAATACTAACTTTAGAAATACTGATGTTCTCTCCTCTCAAGGTTTCAATGAATTTAATAATATCTTAACAAAATTTAGAGAGAAGGTCTTTCGATTAGAAATCAATGATTCCCATCGGATTTTTAATATAACAAAAAAATTCCTAGTACAACTTAAAAATAGATTGCGATTTTCTTTACCAAGGGAATTGCTAGATTATTTCTTTCATACTCAGCATAAAGCATTTGAAAGAGTGTTATTGACCCAGAGAGAGGAAATGATTAGAAAGATTAATAATCTATTAATAAATAATGAACATTATTTAAGTGATAATGAAATAACACAAGATTTTGTGATTAATTTATCTGACATTAATATACCTAACACCGTGAACACAATTCTCTCTCTTGGACATAAACACAATTTCTTAAATGGCCCTAATGAAAAAAATCAATTGATAAAAACCATTGTTGATGTTGAGTATATAGTTGATAGCCTTCCAAACGAAAAAATGGGAACGACTAGAGCAAAATTAGTAAATATGATTACCAATTTCACTAATCAAAATAATAATAATCCAATAGGGCGTAATAGCAAAATAATTGAAAAATACCTAATAGATACAAAAAAATTTTACAAAGAAAATAAAGGTAGTATCATAATAGCGAAAAGTGATAAAACAAATCATACTGTTGTTCTAAACAGGTCTGAATATATGGAAAAAATTAATAACTTACTATCTGATACAAATACTTATAGTATACTAAAACGAGACCCTACTCTTTCGCTTCAGACCAAAATGAATGGCCTGTTAAAAGATCTCTTACCAGCGGATCTTAATAGAGATGCTATCTTATTGAAAAACTGTATCACTCGTAATGGTATAGCCCCTAAGTTCCACGGCCTTATTAAAACTCACAAAGATAATACTATCAGACCCATTGTTTCAACTATAGGTTCCCCTTTTTATAAAATATCTAAATATATAACTACAATTTTAAACTTCATTCCCTTGAATAAAATCAATATAAAAGATTCTTTTCAATTTAAAAAAGAAATAAACACTATTAAACTATCTCAGACCGAAATATTGGTTTCGTATGATATTGTCTCGCTTTTTACTAATATAGATCTAAATTTAGCATATGAAATCATCTATAATAAATGGGAAGAGTTTGGGTCACACACATTTTTGAATAAAGATGAATTTTTTATAATATTAAAGATGATTCTTGATAATGCCTATTTCACCTTTGATGGCAAAATATATTCTCAAAAATGGGGGATTCCAATGGGTTCTAGTCTTGGGCCGGTAATCGCTAATTTGGTGATAGATTTTCTGTTCGAGGGGACTTTCTCTAAATTGCCCTATAAACCACCCTTTCTGTTTAAATATATTGACGATATAATCACTGCCATCCCGGAAAATAAAATACAAGCTACTATCGACGTGTTAAACGATTTTAATGAAAAGATTAAATTTACTAAAGAAATCGAACAAGATGGTGAAATATCGTTCCTAGATTTGAGACTAATAAGAGATGGAGAGAACATAAAAACCAAATGGATGAGAAAAAGGTGCAAATCTACCCGTGTTGTGAACTACCACTCTAACCATCCTTTAATCCACAAGAGAAATCTTGTTTACAACATGATTTTGAGGGCTGACAGGCTATCCAATCCTGAATATAAGCAGGATTGCTTTACCGAAATTAAAAAAATCATGTTCATTAATAAATATCCCAGATATTTTATCGAAAAAATATTTAAATTATATTTTTTTAAAAATAGACAGCCCACACTTAATTCAATATCCGTGATCCCTGATGGTTCGATTGGTGGTGATAACAATTCCATGGTTAATAGTAAAATTTACATGAGTCTTACCTACACGCCGGGCCTTTCTGAAAGAATTAAAAAGCTAATAAGCCGCGTGAGTGACAGTATTATTATATCATTCAAGCCCATCAACACATTGAGCTTCCTCTTTAATAATAAGGATCCTACCCCCCTCCTCAAGAACTCCGAGATTGTCTATAAAGTGTCATGCAACGATTGTGACTTGTGCTATGTGGGTCAGACCCGGCAATACCTAAATAGTCGGTTGTCTCAACATAAAAGCAACATCAAGAACCGTGACACCAGTGTTGCATTGGCCGATCATACTATTAATAATAACCATCATTTCAACTTTGAAGACGTGAAAATCTTAGGTTTCGAGGACAATTACTACAAGAGGTTGACTCTAGAGGCAATATATATTTATTTAAATAATACAGTCAATTTTAAGCAAGATATAAGATCCACCATATTTCTATATAGGAATATCTTAAAGCGGTGAGCTGCGCACCGGTCTCCTCTCTCTACTACGTCACTCACTTTGGAGTGGGGGAAAGCTATAACCATGGGATGCCTACCTTCTTGTCCACTGCCTGTACTCAACCAATTGGCTTATGTTATTAATATATGTATTTTTTATATTATAATTCAATCATTCTACATATTAATTTTCAAAATATCTCTAACCGAATGTTCATAGAATATATGATTGTGTTAGTGTTTGTATGCCTATATTGACAACCTGCAAGGTAATTATAATATCTCTGTATTATGCCAAGTTATATAATGTTGTAAATTGTAAAATTTCACAAATAATATTTCTTTAAAAAATATACTTCATGTTGTTATAGCTCTGAAGATGGTCTTGACCAAGACCGAAACGTCAGCCTAGTGGGTCAATAAATGAAATAATTTTAGCTGCTCTTCTTTTATTTACCTATCAGTAAAAATAACATTAACAATTAATAAATCCTTAATCAATTAATTCAACATTAATAAATATGTTAAATTTATATAAGGTGTATATTAGCATGTTATAACTAGGCTTGCGAGATTTCTGAAATTTTCAACCGGGACACGGGAATGTCCCCCCCCCCTTGTGTCTTTAGAGGGTAGTCTATTCCCAATGCTATGAACAAATGGTTACTAATTATGAACCTAAACCAGGGGTAATAATAAATGAGACAAGCATATAAATTTAAACATTTTATTTCTTACATGTAGGCTACTTTTCATTGGCTAGGGCCTTTTTTTAGAAAGTCTTTAATCTTGCTACTTTTCATACAGCACAATGAAATAAATGACAAAGTAATTATTCTAAATAATCCTTCACACATGGAACAATAAAATAGTTAATCACATTTAATTATTTTTTGACTTTATTGGTCATCTATAATCAAATTTAATTTTTTCCGGGACGTGAAGTAAACTGGCCGGGTCAAACCGGGACGTCTGGCAAGCATAGTTATACCTATATTCAGGGCTGTAGACACAAAGGGGCAGGATGAATTATTCCCAGGGTGGGCCTCTAAGGGGATTCTTACTGTATACATATACCAAAATTCGATGTTAAAATTTTGATGAATATTCACATTTTTTCGATAATTATTTAATTCTTTTTCTCACATAGTAATAAATTATTTTGATTCTCATTTATTTTTTATTAAATTGATTAATTTGAGTGGCTAATTTGCCTCTAAGGTAACAATATATATTTTCTCATTTTACCCTGAAAATTGTTTGAAGCATAAGTACAAGATGGGAAAAATAGTAAAAAAAAAATTGTATTCTCAAAATTGAATATCTTGGATTTTAATGTAGCAAACTACTAGATATAATTAATTATATGCCAACATAATAAATCTGGTGGAACAAGCACATAATACAATTTTCGATTGCCGAGGGTATGAAAAAGTTGTGTAATGTACGACCAGTCACATCAGATTTTTATATCTCAGATTGTGATGAAAATGTTTTTAAAACTTCAGTTTTGGATAGAGCCTACTCATTAAGATGGTCATTTGCATAGTCAAGTAAAAACTATATTAATATTATTTCGGAAATAAATTTACATGAAGATTATATTTTATACCAGCTGAGAAAATTTTTTGTCCCTGTTGGTCTTGTTCTTTGATTTTTATATCTAACAATTTATTTTAGATAAGAGGTTTATCGAGAGAAATTCGCTTTATTCTTCTAATTCCCAATTTTTCATTCTTTTTCCTACTCGGGTACTTTACATAAGAAATAGATGGGGAGAAAGAAAAAGATAAAAAATCATTTTGTAAGAGGTCTGTAATATTAAATAAATTATTAAAAATTATTAAAATCCTATTAAAAAAGAAATATTAAAAGTTAGTTTTTTGAGCTCCTTTTATTTTGCAATTGTCACTTTTTTATTTTATATTTTTTATTAGGAATTATATAGACAGAAAATACGATTGACTGAATTCGAAGAGGGAAATATTTCAAATAGCTTGAGTGCAAGAATGCTTGCTGATGGAGAAGAGAGACGACCTCGACGACCTCATGTTTTTGAGGGAACTTTTATCTTGACATGAGAGGAAAGAAAAAAAAAAATTCGCGCACACAAATAAAAAATTAAATTTAATGTTATATATACGGTATTTGATGGAAGAAAAAAATTTGCTCGCATTTTATTTATAAGCTACGATTTTTTCTTGACTACCTTTTAAAATGATAATAATTAGAAATGTGCAGGAATTTATAATTTACAGTGTAGATAATAGATTTTATGCAAATTTAGGTTTCGCTATAAAAAATACTACCAAACCCAATTGTTAAAAATGTCATTTAAATAATTTTTATCATGGACATGCGTGCGCAGATGAATCTTTTGCCCCAGGGTTTGGATTTATCCAATATTGAGAAGAGAAGGAAACTATAAGTTTTACTAAAAAAATTCTTACACTGCCCTATGTACCAATGAGTGCTAATTAATTAGTTAAGACAAACAATAAAACCAACTCAGACTTCAAATACAAACAATATACAAAACATTTTTCGAGTTCACCCCCTCAGTAGATATAAGAATTTAACAAACTACTTATCTAATAGAGTGGAAAATAATATAAATTTTAAAAGTACTGTATTATACCAAAAAAAAAAATAGTAAAAGTAGGGTGAAATAGTAAAGTAGGGTAAAATAGTAATTTGATTATATTTTTAACACTTATTCGTTGAATATTAATATGATTCAAAAAATTGTTTGTCTCCCCCCCTCCCTGAAATTTCTTAGGTTCCATGATTAATTTAAGGTTTTACTGTAGTAATGAGGGCTGCATGGTATGTTCATATTATCCTCTGTCGGTTCTGTGATACAAAGGCGGAAACAGGGGGGGGGTATAGGGGGTAATTACTCTTCCCCCACCGAGATTTGAGAAAAATATTTATTTCTTGGAAATTAAATTTTATTTTTATTATAAAATTTTAAAAATTAAAAATTTGATTTGTATAGGCCTATATATATCTACTTTCTCTTACCTATATATGTAACAAGAATCATGGAAAAGTCTCCAATTTTTAAAATGTGTTCGGAGAATGCCAGGAAAGACAGAAATTGAATCTTTTACTTTTTTTTTGTGAATTTACTCTATTCTGTTTGTTTTTGTTACTTTCTCTTACCTATGTATATATGTAATATATATATAGAGAGAAAGTATTGGTTTCATGTCAAAAATTCGATGTCGAGATTTTGATGGATCTTCACGTTTTGAGGTCCCCTGAATCCAAAAAATCTGGTGTGACTGGCGCACAGCACACAACTTTCTCTTACCTTCGGTAATCGAAAGTTGTGTTCTGTGCTTGTCACACCAGATTTTTTGTGTCGACATATATTTAGTTCCCGACAGTACGGAACATTTAAATTCAGATGTAAAATTTATAAGTATGGGAAAATATTTATATTTTGTTACCATGGCAACCATTTCTCCTATCTTCCCTATGAAATACAAGAGTAAAGTGGTCTTCAGAAGATTTCAATCGCAAAATGAGAATATACATTTTAAAGAGAATCTAAAAAATAATTGATTTTTGAATTTTAAAAAAATCGTTGGAGCAAATTTTGAGAAAATCGAAAAAAACTGAAAAAGTACATCAGTAAAGTACTAGTACACTTTGGCCGATTTTGATTAAAACCTTATTTTTCCGGTCCCGGGGGTGTTTAACTTAAATATAAAATTTCAACCTCGTAGCTCAATTCCTTCATGCTTAAAATTGAACACACACCCACTCCACCCACACACCCACACACCCACAGACAGACCATGTCGCGAAAACCACTTTTTTGGATTCAGGGGACCTCAAAACGTGAAGATCCATCAAAATCTCGACATCGAATTTTTGACATGAATCCAATACTTTCTCTCTATATATATATTACATATATACATAGGTAAGAGAAAGTAAAAAAGTGGTTTTCGCGACATGGTCTGTCTGTGGGTGGGTGGGTGGGTGTGTGTTTTTAATTTTAAGGATGAAGGAATTGAGCTATGAGGCTGAAATTTTATATTTAAGTTAAACACCCCCCGGGACCGGAAAAATAAGCTTTTAATCAAAATCGGCCAAATATTACTAGTACTTTACTGATGCACTTTTTCAGTTTTTTTCGATTTTCTCAAAATTTGCTCCAACGATTTTTTTTTAATTCAAAAATCAATTATTTTTCAGATGCTCTTTCAAATGTATATTCTCATTTTGCAATTGAAATCTTCTGAAGACCACTTTACTCTTGTGCTTCATAGGAAAGATAGGAGAAATGGTTGCCATGGCAACAAAATATAAATATTTTCCCATACTTATAAATTTTACTTTCTCTTACCTATGTATATATGTAATATATATATAGAGAGAAAGTATTGGTTTCATGTCAAAAATTCGATGTCGAGATTTTGATGGATCTTCACGTTTTGAGGTCCCCTGAATTCAAAAAAGTGGTTTTCGCGACATGGTCTGTCTGTGGGTGGGTGGGTGTGTGGGTGTGTGGGTGGGTGGGTGTGTGTTCAATTTTAAGCATGAAGGAATTGAGCTACGAGGTTGAAATTTTATATTTAAGTTAAACACCCCCGGGACCGGAAAAATAAGCTTTTAATCAAAATCGGCCAAAGAGTACTAGTACTTTACTGATGTACTTTTTCGGTTTTTTTCGATTTTCTCAAAATTTGCTCCAACGATTTTTTTTTTTAATTCAAAAATCAATTAATTTTTAGATTCTCTTTAAAATGTATATTCTCATTTTGCAATTGAAATCTTCTGAAGACCACTTTACTCTTGTATTTCATAGGGAAGATAGGAGAAATGGTTGCCATGATAACAAAATATAAATATTTTCCCACACTTATAAATTTTACATCTTGAATTCTAATGTTCCCTACTGTCGGAAACTAAATATATGTCGACACAAAAAAATCTGGTGTGACAAGCACAGAACACAACTTTCGATTACCGAAGGTAAGAGAAAGTTGTGTGCTGTGCGCCAGTCACACCAGATTTTTACATCTGAATTCATATGTTCCGTACTGTCGGGAACTAAATATATGTAGACACAAAAAATCTGGTGTGACAAGCACAGTACAGTGTTTATTTTATTTTTATTTTTTCAAAAATTCCATATCGAGGATGTTGATGGAAATACTCGTTTTGAGAGTCCCTGATTCCAAAAAAAGTGAGCCCTCAAAATGGTCTGTCGGTGTGTATGTTCAAATCTATTTCGTCACAAAAATGTGATAAACAAGAAGATAGTGCAACTTTAAATAAGAGAAGTTGGGTGCTGTGCGACCATTCACACCAGGCAAAAAAATTACCCCCACCCCCCACATCATAAAAACTCCTCTGGATCCGCCCATGCTGTGATAATGATGCATTTCAATGACTCAGATAAACCTGAGTTGCTGGGTTTACTGGGGCTTTACAAATATCATTTTGTAAACATCGAGTGATCAATACATGCGCCTTTCAATAGGAATATTTTTTTCAACCTGAATTTATGTTTTTTTTTTTTTTTAAAGTAAAAAAAAATTTAATTTTCATTGTTTATCTTGTGTATGAAATATTACTGTTAATTCTAGTAAAGATATGATTCTAGTTAATGAAATTATTACCTGTCTGAATGAATAACTAAATCTGATCCATTTAAACAGTAATCCAGTAAATAATAATTGAATTCTTGTTGTATTGATATTTAAATAAGTAGTGAAATGTGAACATTAGTTACGCCCTGATAAATCTAGAAATTAAGCCACAAGGGTAGAAATATTGAGGAATGAGAGAAGAACCATTTTCGTTAAATACACATAAAATAGGCGCCGGCATAAAAATTATGACAAACTTTTTTCCTGCTGATCCGAAATACGGAAAAGTTCTAAGTACTCATCAACGCCCTCCTTATGTACCTGCGATCCCTTCGATTTCAATGTCCCCGGGGGGTAATAACGCCCATTTTAGGAACCAACTGATATAAAATATGCATTTATGACAATATACGAGCTCTTGATATCCCACAATACAGTAAAGTATGAGATAAAAATTATTTTTATTAGATTATGCAAGGGGTGGCTGATTTAGTATATACGACTTTAATATTTTATGGATAAATACGAAGACAGATTCACCTTTATATTTTTTTTATCTCTATTTTTTTTTTCTTTCGATTCATTAAGGAAAAATATTTTTTGAAATTAGAGAGCACAAGTCACTCCCACTCATCCCACCCTCTCTTCGTCTTGTCAACTAATTGGCTTATAGAAGAACCTCGAGTTGCTCTCATTAGTTGGGGAAAAAAAAGAAGAAAACTTCAATAGCGATTTATTTTAACAAAAGATACCGCCTTTGCAATTCCTAACTGCTGGCTGGATTTTGCAATGTAGGTACTTGCTAGCTACCTTCCGTCCTTCGACTAGATTTTCTCTCTCTCTTCTCGAATAGTTTGGATAGAGAGAAAGAAGAGGAAGTCATTTGCCAGGGGCTTTTTAAGTTCACTTGGCAAATTCTCTCTTCGATAAAATAAAAAAAAAGGAAGACATTGAATCTCATTAGAAATTTTAATAAAATTCTTTAATAAACTAGGATTAGTCGGTTCGATTTCGATTTTAATCGAAAATCGATTTAGAGCGTCGATTTTCGATTCAAACTCGAATTGATTCAGTGCTTTGAAAAAATCGATTTTTGAAGTAAACGAAACCAAGTATGCTGGGACGATAGTATTAATGTTATGGAGAAGAAAATGCACTGAGGATGGTTTGCGTTAAGCATACCGAAATATCTGCAAATAAATTGTTTTAACGTGGAAAGCATTCGCTGGTTTTTTCTCCTCCAAAACCATAATAAAATCGATTTTTGCCGCCCGATTTTTGATTTTACTTATTAGCAGTTTATTTATGTTGGTGTGGTAGAATTATGTAATCACGTCATTGAACTAATAATTTTGTACTCTTTGCTACATGTTAACATTCTAGCATATTAGCATATGTAACTGGTATTAATATAATACGATTGAGAGACAATGAAGTATTTTTTTTATAACAACCTTACAAATGTGTTTATTAAAGCATATGTGGTTTATTATTATTATTATTATCCGAATTTTTAATTATAGACCACATTTTATTATTAATTATTTATTAAAAATATAAATATCGTACAACGTTTCGACTGCTTATTCTGCATATTTTTAATAAATAATTAAATACAAAATTTGATCTATAATTAAATATCCCCATAATATACCTTACAAATGTTATCTATAGTACTGATATCCCTTCGAAATATAAGGATTAATAAACTCATTAATTATTACAAATTTTCTTTCCCTTGCCAGCCAACGAGCATCTTCACACCAATTTTAACATCTATTTTTCCCTGATGATGAGCCTGTGTGGTGTTCGAAACGAAAAGAAAATATTTTTATTCTCCTTTGCAGATTCAGCTTCACCTTTTTAGAAAATAATCAACCCATGAATAACCAAGCTTTTATAATTTAAAAAAAAATATTTCTCTTATATCGTAAAATATATTGCTTTGATTCAAAGGTAGGGGGGATTTGAACCAATTGATTGCAAAAAAAGACATTAAAAAAAAAGATCGAAGGCATCCAAATCTACACCATTTGGATTTCTTCGAATGATATAACATTTAATTGTAATCATAAATTTTTTACCCAAATCTGTTAGAGGCGAAATAATTATTCCATATCATTCAGAATAATAAATTATATTTAAATCAATTCTAAAATAAAAACAAATTATTTTAAATTAAATTATAAATAAAAAAAAAATCTCTTTTTTATGCGAAGGGTTTATTTGAGAGTATATTTTTTCCTCTAATGTCATTCAAGCTATCATTTTTTTTTTTTTTTTTTTTGTGAAAATCAATTATTTTTTTTAATGAAGAGCAGCCGCCGTGTTTGCAGGCCTCATATATGAGAAAATAATGGCTGCCATTTGAATGGGGGAAATGTCAAAGGAAAGCTGCTGACAAATAAACACTGTCAACGACACTCAACGCAAACAAAAGACGGATTTTATTTAATTAGCTCCGAAATGTATTGGGGATTTATTTTTAGAGCAAGAGAGCAACTCAATTTTCATCCATCTTACTTACTCTTTACTTGCCATTTCTTATTTACTTAAGCTACTAGCTACATAATCTTTTTTTTTTTTTTTTAAATATATTATTACAACTTTTCATTTTATTAAAACGATAAAATATTAAAATGTATTTTCAGTATGTATTTATTCATTTCTTTTAAAGCTTATATCATATCCATATATTTTTTAAGTTTATTTTTCTTGTAAAAGAAGAGAGAGAGATTTTCAATTTTCTAGTTTCGCAATTACTGTTTCTTTATCCAGGAAGTATTTGGAGCTCGGTTTGGCATTGTTATTATATAACAGGGGTGGCTCTTTGATAGTCCGAGCCAATTTTCAAAATTTGAAATTTTTTGCGAGCCGCAATTAAATTTGTATTTAAAAAATATGCAAAAAAGGTATTTAAAAAAAAAAATTTTAAGAGAAATTTTTGCCGCCCTGGAAAATTTTTTCCCCTCACATGAAAATAATTTAGCCTTTTTTTTTTTAGGGAAGCGAAATTTTTGCCGCACTGCGGAAAATTTTTTTCCCCTCCCATGAAAATCATTTTGCCTTTTTTATGAGATCAAAAAAAAGTTTAAAGAAGACGAGTGACAGACGGACAGACAGTCTGCAAATTATACATTGTATAGATATTGATCATTTTTTCTAAAATAAAATCTTTTATTTTAATTATTATTTCAATTTCATCTGATGTAATTTTAATTAAATAATTTCAATTTGTATTTATTGTAGTAATTAAACAAAAAAATAAGTTCATTTTAAATAATGTCATTCATTATTAAATAAATAATTGAATTAATTGTTTAAATTTGTTATTTTTTTATTTGATTTATAATCTTTTATTAGTGAGTTAATTTATTAACTATTAATTTGTTTTCCACTGTCAGACAGACGAAACGGGTGTTTTATCAAACTCAACAAAGCTTCAAAATGAGTTTCCATTTCTTTTTACTAACAAGTTATTTTTTCAATTGATGAGGCTCTTTAAACTCTAATTTACCAAGGGCTGCTGTGTTTTTATCTGGCTTTCTTAATTGATTCTTATTTATTTTTGTATCA
Source organism: Euborellia annulipes (assembly GCA_023213315.1). Lineage (NCBI taxonomy): Eukaryota > Metazoa > Arthropoda > Insecta > Dermaptera > Anisolabididae > Euborellia > Euborellia annulipes. The sequence continues at coordinate 8,796 of JAKCPI010009324.1, read as the reverse complement.
TCTATCTCAGCCAAAAACATCGGAGATGCAAAAAGGGGCGCCTCGCATTATTTTTGCCCAGCGTCGAGGTGAAATCAAAAAAATGCGCCTCGCTTTTCTGATTTATATAAAAGCGAGGAAATATTTTCACTTAAATAAAACCCCTACAGAATTTTATTTGTTTCATATATCCTCGCTTTTATATAAATCAGAAAAGCGAGGCGCATTTTTTTGATTTCACCTCGACGCTGGGCAAAAATAATGCGAGGCGCCCCTTTTTGCATCTCCGATGTTTTTGGCTGAGATTTCACTTCTTTTTGTGAAATATTGCATTTAAATATTATTTAATAATTTTTGTTTATTAAATATTAAGTTATCCCATGAATAGATATTTTAATATGCATTCCAAACAATAAAAAATAAATACATCGTTTGGTATTAATTCAAAACGATAAACATAGGATTTCATCAAATTTTATAAAATTTTAGGTTTTTTATTTTTGTTATGTTAGTAGGATGTTAATACATCGTTTGGTATCTATTCAAAACGATAAACATAGGATTTCCCTAAATTTTATAAAATTTTAAGTTTATTATTTTTGTCATGTTGGTAGAATGTAAATACATCGTTTGGTATCCATTCAAAACGATAAACATAGGATTTCACCAAATTTTATAAAATTTTAGGTTTTTTATTTTTGTTATGTTGGTAGAATGTAAATACATCGTTTGGTATCCATTCGAAACGATAAACATAGGATTTCACCAAATTTTATAAAATTTTAGGTTTTTTCATTTTTGTTATGTTGGTAGAATGTAAATACATCGTTTGGTATCCATTCGAAACGATAAACATAGGATTTCACCAAATTTTATAAAATTTTAGGTTTTTTATTTTTGTTATGTTGGTAGATTGTAAATACTTCGTTTGGTATTCATTCGAAACGATAAACATAGGATTTCACCAAATTTTAGGTTTTTTATTTTTGTTATGTTGGTAGAATGTAAATACATCGTTTGGTATCCATTCAAAACGATAAACATAGGATTTCACCAAATTTTATAAAATTTTAGGTTTTTTATTTTTGTTATGTTGGTAGAATGTAAATACATCGTTTGGTATCCATTCGAAGCGATAAACATAGGATTTCACCAAATTTTATAAAATAATAGGTTTTTTATTTTTGTTATGTTGGTAGATTGTAAATACTTCGTTTGGTATTCATTCGAAACGAAAAACATAGGATTTCACCAAATTTTATAAAATTTTAGGATTTTTATTTTTGTTATGTTGGTAGCACTCCTTCTTATCACGTTAATCTATTGTATTTCTATCTGAATGGATTTATCCTAAAAATTGTTATTCCATTAGGGATGAAAATTACTAATATTAATAGATATGTTCCTAGATGACGTCATCAGGGAGCAAAATAGTCAAAATTGTCTTTTCGCCATGTTAAAGATAGGACAAATTTGAAATTTTGAATACCTCTCAAAAAGTCACTTTTGATCCAAAATGAAATTTTATATCAAAGGTATCGGGTTTTTGATAGTATCTATTTGTATTTTAAATTTCATCCAAATCGGTCCAGCAGGGAAACCTGTAGCTTTGTCTAAAAATTTGAAAATTGAAGAAAAGAATGAAAAAAAAAGAAAAAAAAGGAAAAATAAGAGACTAACTTTTGAACATACCATTTATTGCTATATAGTATTGAGACTAAAGCCCGGTAGTTAGGCAGCCAAATGGCACATGCACACTAAAGCTTTCTTGTCTGTGTGAGAAATACCTAGTGTGCGAGTGTGCCATTTGGGCTGCCTAACTACCAGGCTTTAATCTCAATACTATTACAATCAAGAGTCGCGGGAGCGACTCGTCGCCGAGCATGTGAAAAGCAAAAGAAAGCAAAGAAACTCTTAATACTACCATTTAGTTGATATTCCAATAGATGCCAATGGCCCATTGCATTTAGATGGACGAGTCGTCCCTAGACTATATTATCAAGAATGATTTTAAATCCTTAATAAAAGATAGGGACGTGAAAAAATTTTTTTGAGAAACTTTTCTCTTTCTGGGCGAATATCTCAAAAAGTTTTTAAGATATCGGAGCGAAATTTTTTTTATATTAAACTAGAATAAATAAGGATTATTTTGAGCACGAATTCAAAAAAAAATTCCAGTGCCAAACAGAATGGCAGAGGCTCAAAGTTGAGATTTTGCCGATTTCGGAAGGTCAAAAGTTAGTCTCTTATTTTTCCTTTTTTTTCTTTTTTTTTCATTCTTTTCTTCAATTTTCAAATTTTTAGACAAAGCTACAGGTTTCCCTGCTGGACCGATTTGGATGAAATTTAAAATACAAATAGATACTATCAAAAACCCGATACCTTTGATATAAAATTTCATTTTGGATCAAAAGTGACTTTTTGAGAGGTATTCAAAATTTCAAAACGCCCCTAATACAATTTTTGTGATCCCTGAATTCAAAAAAACATTTTTACAATATTCTATAATTCTTTGGCTTTCCAAAAAGCAATCGTTCGTGAAAATCTGATTAACGAAATTATTAATAAAACAGTTATCAAGTCTGGTAAAAAAACACTATGGATGCCTATCTTTTAGGCGCTTTGCTTCTAGAAATAAACATAACTATAGTTGTTTTATATATTATAGGTCTAAGCTTATATATATTTTAATAATTAATAGATCAACAGATTTTTATGAACGAATTCATTTCGGAAAACAAAAGAACTATAGAATATCGTAAGAATATGTTTTTTGCATTCGGGGATCAGAAAAATTGTATTAGGGGCAGTGCCGGATTAAGCTAGATGGGAGCCTTTTTAGGCGGTCGAAATCTCGGTGCTTGCCACTTTTACCAGAGGTTGCGGGTTCAAAAATTTAATTAATTTGAATTGGTCCTTTTTCAAAATAACCTAATTAAAAATAGTAAAAAAATTCAAAATTTCATCTTATCTTTGAAGTTATTTATGTTTATGAGCCTACTAGATAATTTTAAGAATAAGATGAACTTGAGCCAAACAAAATTTGTTGCATTAACGTAAATATTTCGGCTTTGCTTAAAGCCGGTTAACAGATTTCATTTGACTTAGCTCCTTCCCAGTGGCGTGGCGAGGGGGGGAGCAAGGGGGGTCATCATGCCCCGGGCGCTACTCACAAAGGGGCGCCAAATGGTCCGCAAAATCAAAAAATTGCTGGGTAATTTTTATTTTTATTATAATTGATTTGTGGAAAATATATTTTAAATTTAGTGCCAGTCTAATATAATAATTTTGTATATTTTACATATAATATTATATGGTTTTCGAATGGGGAGGGGGGCGCTAAAAAGGTATTGTGCCCCGGGCGCGAGTTAAGCTCGCTACGCCACTGCTCCTTCCTAATCCCCGTATCAGTTAATATATCTTCTTTTCCGGTCATTGATTCTATTCTCACTAAATATATTTATTCTTCTCGGACTGTTTTTCTTCTTTACTGTGTCTTTCCCGCCGGCCGTTGCTCTGCCTGCCCGCCCCTTGGGTTCTGTTTTGCGCCAGTTTTGTGTTTTGATATTTCATGTCTGATCGGGATGTGGGAGGGGGGAGTCGCCGGGGGAGTGTCGGGGCTAGGATAGCGCATGTCAATGCCCAGTCACTAATTGGGAACTTTTCTGAATTTTTTGAGCTGTTTGGCAGGGGTGAATTCGACATAGTGTGTGTTAGTGAGTCCTGGCTGAAACCGCACATATCGGACGGGCTCGTTCGATTGCCCGGCTATAGTTTGCTGCGGAACGACAGACTTGGAAGGGTGGGGGGAGGAGTGGCGATTTATATAAGATCCAACATCGCCACCAAGCTGATCAGCAAATCGGACCCGAGCATACCCTTCCGGCCGGAATACCTGATGATCGAGCTGCGGTTGGGATTTCACAAAATTCTCTTGGCTGCCTGCTACCGTCCACCTAAGATTGGGTTTCTCTCCGAACTAGAGGAGGATATCCTCAGCCACTTGCCGTTCTACAGACATTTTGTTCTGCTAGGTGACTTTAACACGGACATGACAGGCTCCCTCAAAACCTACGATTACAACTTCATGCAAAACATGATTCACTCTATGGGTCTCTTCCTCCTCAATGATGGGCCGACGCACCATACCTCCTCCTCCCGCTCGCTCCTCGATCTTCTTTTGGTGAATGATGAGTCTTTGGTCAGGGAGTTCGGTCAGCGGGCTGCCACTGGATTGTCGAACCACGACCTCATCTATGTGGAGCTCGATCTTGAGGTTTCGAGGCCTGGCCCCGCGACGATCACCCTCAGGGACCTAAAGCGGGTAGATGGGGAAAAGCTGGTGGCGGACGCCGAGGGTTACCCTTGGGTCTTGATAGAGGGGATGGACACGACGGAGAGGATGGCCCGATTCATCTCTGAGGGAATTACTGCGATATATGATGTTCACGCCCCTATAAAAACGTTCAGATTAAAGAACAGGGATCCACCATGGATGACTGGGGTAATTAGGGGTCTGATCAGGGATAGGGATAGACTCTGGAAGCAGTTTAAGCACTCAATGGATCCAGAAATTAAAGAACTACATAGATACTTAAGAAATAAAATCAAGTCAGAGATAAGGGGTGCTAAAACGAGATACGGATCCTCTATACTTACGGGGAGACTCCCCACAGCCGAGATTTGGAAGAGGCTGAGAAGGATGGGGGTTGGTGGGCGGTCCGGGGGGATGCCGCGGCGGTGGCGCCGGATGACTTGAACAACTATTTTACAGGCCATGATATGGTCGCTGATGACCTGGCCGACTGGTTGGGTTCGGACGGGGGCGGGGGGGGGTTTGACGAGAACGCCTTCTATTTCCGTCACGTCACCCCTTTGGAGGTGAGAAGGCAAATAAGTAAGATTACCTCGACAGCCAAGGGAACTGATGGCATATCAATTGACATGATAAAACCGCTGGCTGATGTGCTGACAGGACCGCTGACATACCTGATTAACTTTTCCCTCCAGAGTGGTGATTTCCCGGCTCTGTGGAAGCAAACACTAGTGAGACCAATAAAAAAGATAGCCAATCCCTCGCAGCCCTCGGATTATAGGCCCATTAGCATAATTCCAACCCTAGCAAAAATTATTGAGGGTATTGCTTTCACTCAACTGGCCAATTACCTCGAAGACCATAATCTAATAAACGTCCACCAGTCAGGCTTTAGAAGGTCACATAGCACTGCGACCGCTCTGGTAAAGGTCTGTGACGACATAAGACGAGCAATGGACGAAAGGCAAGTGACACTCTTGGTTCTGTTAGATCTCTCTAGGGCCTTCGACTCAGTTGACCATAACGTGCTTCAGCACCTCCTTGGACGCTACAACCTCTCTGATACGGTTAGGGGGTGGATCCGGTCATATTTGTCTGGTCGGACCCAATGTGTATGTGAGGGCTCGACGATGTCTGCTTTCAGGAGGGTCCACAGAGGTGTGCCGCAGGGCTCTGCCTTGGGACCTCTCCTATTTCTGCTCTACATCAACGGGATTCCTAATGACATAGTTAACACTAGGTATCATCTCTACGCGGATGACATCCAACTCTACCTACACTGTGATATAAAGGACCTGGACTCTGCCATTCGCCTGATGAACCGAGAAATAGAGCGGATTGCGGACTCACTTAAAAACCTAAAACTGGTGATAAACCCCCGGAAGTCAAAGTCGATCATAATAGGTTACTCACGACTGAGGAACAAAATAGATGAGGACTCCTTGGCATCGGTTGTGATTAACGGCACGCGAATCCCTTATTCGGACGTGGTGAAAAACCTGGGTCTCCATCTGGACAAAAACTTCACCTGGGGTCGAGAGGTGGACTCGATTAGAAATAGGGTCTCAAGGGTCATTCACGGTCTCAAGCAGGTTGGACAGTTCCTATCGGTCAGAACCAGGGCTTATCTGGCACGGGCGCTTGTCTCTCCCCTCATCAACTATGGAGCCGTTGTGATGACGGATCTGGGCCGCGTTCAGACGACTAGGCTTCAAAGGTCGCAAAACTACGCCCTCAGGTTCGTCTTCCAACTAAGGAGAGATGCCCATGTCTCTGTTCTCTATCGAGAGCTGGGGTGGCTGAGGGTGGAGCAAGTTCGTGATCTCGCTTGTCTCAAGCTTGTTTGGAGGGTTCTGCGGGGCGATTGTCCGGGCTATCTGCGCGGCTACTTCGGCTATCTGGGCTCCAGAATACGCCCTTACCATCTGATGTTTCCCAATCACAGAACGGTGTTGTATGGGGGTTCTTTTCATGTCACGGCGGTGAGGCTGTGGAATGGTCTCCCTGAAGGGACCCGGGGGGCCGCCACACTAGCGGCTTTCTCGTCGAGGGCTAGGGAGAGTTTGGTGGTGCGTTCTTGACTTTTTGGGGGCGGGGTCGGGGCTGATCGGGGGTGGGGGAGACGCAGATCCCAATAACTTTAACTTTTTAATCAGCCCGAGTGATTGGCTGTACTGTGCGGATCGGCATTCTTCCGGGGTGGTCGGTGGCCTGATGATGCGGTTTCGCGTTGTCTTTTTTTTTTCTTCTTTTTCTTGCGTTCTTACATTGTACCTCGTGTTACATACCGCTGGACGTTGTTCGGACTGGTTGTGTGCTAAATAAAAAACTATGTAATACAAGGCTGAGAAATATACCCTGTAACTATGTAAACTTTCAAATAGGGCTAATGGAGCAGACTTGCTCTTGCCCGCAAATAAATCTTTATTCTATTCTATTCTATTCTATCAATCAAGATTTATTTTTCCAATTTGTATATTTGAAATAAAAAGATGGGTTCATTTGGTTACAAAATTTCAAGTCCACTTTCTTCCATTCTATTATTAAGTTATAAATAATAAATAATTCTGTGAGTTATTTTGTTCGTTTGTTTGTACCCTTGGACAGGCGAAAGAGAGAGAAAGTAGCAAGTTGTTGTTGGGTTTTAAATAAAAAAGGATAAAGAGCATTTGTAAAAGGACCAAACTACAATACAATATAAAAAATTAAATTCTCTTTATTTGCAAAGGTTAAATTCAAAAGGAAAAAAAAAAAAAAAAAAAAAAACAAACAATTTAGCCTATGGGGAATATCAAGTTATGTGGAAACAAATATGACCGCCATAAAAAGAAGGATCAAAAAATTTTAAATGAACAAGTTTGGCAAATTTTCAACCGGAGTTATCTATCTATATCTATATACAGATGTATCTAAAAATTAAATATAGAATAAGAATAAGAATAATTTTATTGCTTATGAATTTACAATTCTTAGCAAGGAGTTGAGTCCTCTCCTTGTTTCACAAATTCATTTGTTTATATTTATTCTTTTTTTAATGACACCTGTATGATTTTGTTTTGATTTTTTATCAAAATTAACGAATATTTTCGCCCTCGGGGCATGGCGTAGAGGTTAGCGTGCTAACCTCATATACCAAACGATCGCGGGTTCGGACCCCAGGCAGTCCGATGATTTTATTTAAGCCAATTGGATACCAAATGGCTTAAATAAAAATGCCTGGACCCCTATATGTATATTTATATAATAACGGTTATCGTCTAAAGTCTTAAATGGCCTGAGTTGCCGAAAAGACTGTGTGAATGTGTGTGTGAGTGTGAGTGTGAATGAGAAAAAAGTGTGAATGTTTTAAAAAAAAAAAAAAAACGAATATTTTCTATTTCTTCTGTGATTATTTCAAAAACTATTCAATTTTCAGTAAAAATGTCAAAGAATAAAAACTTTTTTAAAATAGAGTATTTTATCATAATATAACAAAAAAATTGAAAATTTCAAAATTTTTGAAAAAACTTATTAGGTAAATTACTACTTCCAAGTGACGTATTTACTCCAAAAGTTGATAGAAATCTACAATTTTAGTGCAAAGAGCATATACCAAATTTCATCGATCTAGCTGCTCTGGTTTTTAAGCCATCGTGTTCACACACACACCCAGACGTAATTCCAAAAGAATATACGAGAAAGTCTCGGGGAAGTCAATCCCCATATTTTAAAATATCTTACAGTGTTTTTAATTTTAATTTTTACTTTCTCGTATAGAGAAAGTTATGTAATCGTAAAAAAATTCGACTTCGAGATTTTGATGTTTCTCCACGTTTTTAGACCTCCCTGAGTCCAAAAAAACCATTTTTGGCATTATGTCTCTGTGTGTGTGTGTGTGTGTGTGTGTGTGTGTGTGTGTGTGTGTGTGTGTGTGTGTGTGTGTGTGTGTGTGTGTGTGTGTGTGTGTGTGTGTGTGTGTGTGTGTGTGTGTGTGTGTGTGTGTGTGTGTGTGTGTGTGTGTGTGTGTGTGTGTGTGTGTGTGTGTGTGTGTGTGTGTGTGTGTGTGTGTGTGTGTGTGTGTGTGTGTGTGTGTGTGTGTGTGTGTGTGTGTGTGTGTGTGTGTGTGTGTGTGTGTGTGTGTGTGTGTGTGTGTGTGTGTGTGTGTGTGTGTGTGTGTGTGTGTGTGTGTGTGTGTGTGTGTGTGTGTGTGTGTGTGTGTGTGTGTGTGTGTGGGGGGGGGGGGGAACACAATTGCTTAAAGCCAAAGCAGCTAGATCGATGAAATTTGGTATATACTCCTTACACTAAAATTGTAGATTTCTATCAACTTTGGAGTAAATACGTCACTTGAAAGTAGTACTTTACTTAAAAAGTTTTTTCAAAAAATTTTGAAATTTTCAATTTTTTTGTTATATTATGATAAAATACTCTATTTTAAAAATTTTTTATTCTTTGACATTTTTACGAAAACTGAATAGTTTTTGAAATAATCACAGAAGAAATAGAAAATATTCGTTAATTTT
>JAKCPI010009323.1:0-85948 GCA_023213315.1 Euborellia annulipes | reverse complement strand
TCCAAAAATCCTTCTGTTTTTTTTTTATGAAATAAAAATGAAATTTTCTTACTATAAATAAACTACCAGTAAAGCTTATATATTACAAATATGATCTGATCAGCATTCTTGCAGCTTAAACATAAAATAATAAGCTCCCTTCTCACTTAGTGCCCGCATATCAACACTATTTACAAAAAGAAAAGATGTCTTTCGTAAAAAAGAATAGCTTCATTTAGAGCTCAAAGGGCTCCATTTAAGATAAGATTCAACATTTCTTCGTACCCTTCCAACCCCTCTTTTCACCATGAGAACATGAAGCAGTATTTTTTTCCAAAGTGTCTTTTGTAATCAATACAGAAAAAACATCTCATTTGATTTCGTTTGTCCTCTTTTTTTACATGGGGGATCTTTTTCAAATGTTATAAAAAAGTATAAATCATGAAATGAGATATTTTTATCAGAAAAAAAAGTAAATGTGTATAAAACGATGATTTGGATTTAATAGCAATGTATATAAAAAAAAAGAACAGGCGGGAGGAGAGTATCGAATTCAAAGTGAAGAAATATTACTTTTTATTGTAAAAAAAAAAAAATTATTCACGAATGTTAATATTAAATCTTTAAGAAAGAGAAACCTAAATTTTTTAGATGAGAAAAGTAATAATAAAATAAAACAACTAGCCTCGCCGCCCGCCTTTGGCAATGCTTCTCATTTGAAAAATTTAAAAAATTTTGAGCCCCCAAATCAGAAATTTGGAAGGATTATTCCTTGAACTTTTACTAACATCACTCTATAAGGGTGGTAAATTTCATTTCGAAATTCCAACGGGTAGTTGCTCAAACAGATGGACAAACAAGCAGACGGACTCTTAGCTATAATTTATCAATTTACAGATATTAATTAATTTATGTGATAAAAACAAGATTTCGGATAGCTTACTCGACTTGTTAAGAAAAGATTAATTATTATTGTTGAATTCATTCCCACAAGTTAAACCCAGGATCTCCAGTTTGTAGGGGAAATAACCCCTTTTTGTTCAAATAATTAATTTTCGACTAGGGATATAATCGCAGATTTTAAATTAATTTTTATTACATCTCTGGAACTGCTGAACATAAATAGATGAAAAATGCAAGGAGCAATTAGATAGGGTTAAGAAAACTAGAAAATAATAAATATGAATCCTTTAAATGAGTTTTTAATAAATAGGCGCCAATAGTGACAATAGAAATAAAATTAAAATCAAATTAGAAAGCATTGGTTCGAGTTAAAACATTATAAAGTAGGTAAAATTAATAAAAATCCAAGGCGATCTGTTCCAATAAATAAATATTTGATACCTATTTATATCAAAAAATATATTGGAACATATAAGCTAGTGTTTTTATTAATTTCTACTAGAAAGAAATTTCTTCTGAAAGAAAGTTGTGTAACTTAAAATTGATTTAATCTCTTAATTTATGTTTGATTAAATATTAATTTATAAGGAAAATTTTCAAAAGTCGGCTGTAAATTACTTTTTTTTTTTTATTCTTTTAAAACAGTTTGTGAAAAAAAAGTTTAAAAAAGCAGCGTTAAGAAAAGACTAATTTTGGTTAATTTCCGTCAAAACCTAATTAGCTTTTTTACTTTCTCTTACCTATGTATATATGTTAATATATATATAGAGAGAAAGTATTGGATTCATGTCAAAAATTCGATGTCGAGATTTTGATGGATCTTCACGTTTTGAGGTCCTCCTTGAATCCAAAAAGTGGCTTTCGCGACATGGTCTGTCTGTGTGGTGTGTGTGGGTGGGTGGGTGTCTGTGTGTGTGTGTGTGTGTGTGTGTTCAATTTAAAGCATGAAGGAATTGAGCTACGAGGTTGAAATTTTATATTTAAGTTAAACACTCCCTGGGACCGGAAAAAAGCTTTTAATCAAAATCGGCCAAAGAGTACTAGTACTTTACTGATGTACTTTTTTCAGTTTTTTTCGATTTTCTCAAAATTTGCTCCAACGATTTTTTTTAAAATTCAAAAAATCAATTATTTTTTAGATGCCTCTTTAAAATGTATATTCTCATTTTGCGATTGAAATCTTCTGAAGACCACTTTACTCTTGTGTTTCATAGGAAAGATAGGAGAAATGGTTGCCATGGTAACAAAATATAAATATTTTCCCATACTTATAAATTTTTACATCTTGAATTCAATTGTACTCTACTGTCGGAAACTAAATACATGTCGACACAAAAATCTGGTGTGACAAGCACAGTGCACAACTTTCGATTACCGAAGGTAAGAGAAAGTTGTGTGCTGTGCGCCAGTCACACCAGATTTTTTACTTTCTCTTAGCCTATATATGAAATATATAGAGAGAGAAAGTATTGCGATCATGTCAAAAATTCGATGTCGAGATTTTGATGGATATACATGTTTTGAGGTCCCCTGAGTCCAAAAAAGTGGGTCCCGCAAATTGGTCTGTGTGTGTATGTATGTATGTATGTATGTATGTGTGGACAGATTTTTAGCATGAAGGAATTGAGCTACCGGATTGAAATTTTATATTTAACTTAGGTACCTTCCCACACGCTCAAAATAAGCTTTTGAACAAAATCGGCCAAAAAGTACTAGTACTTTACTGATGTACTTTTTCAGTTTTTTTCGATTTTCTCAAAATTCCCTCCAAGGATTTTTTTTAAAATTCAAAAATCAATTATTTTTTAGATGCTCTTTAAAATGTATATTCTCATTTTGCCGTTGAAATCTTCTGGAGACCACTTTACTCTTGTTCTTCATAGGAAAGATAGAAATGGTTGCCATGGTAACGGAATTTAAATCTTTTTCTTTTATTAGATTAAAAATCAATTATTATTTAAATTCCCATTTATTTGTGTCTTTAATTGCTTAGGAGAAAACATATATATATCTCTCTCTCTCACTTGCAAACATTATCGCCTGTCTCTCCGCCTTCTCTCATAGGCCTAATGTTAATTTCCTATAGGGATTTTTATGTTAATTTCGATTCAAAAGGGGGTCCCCTTTGAAACTTTTTAGGCATTTAAAATTTTTTTTTCCAATTCTTATGAAATTTTGTATTTATTTACGATTCTCTATTGTGTATAAAATGTCCAAATATGAGATTAAAATTTTTAAAAATAACCATAGTTTATTTCAAGCAGTCAACATTTAAAATCCAAGTTTGAAACTAAGGTGCTATCGGAAACTAAATATATCTCGACACAAAAAATCTGGTGTGACCAGCACAGTGTGCAACTTTCTCTTACCGAAGGGTAAGAGAAAGTTGTGTGCTGTGCGCCAGTCACACCAGATTTTTAGACTAGGCTTATAGATAATTAATAAATTAAATATGTATTTTAGTGTTTGTAGAATGAAAAAGTTTTAGTGTGTTTTTCAATATATTCATATTTTATTACTAATCAATTTTCAAGTGAAAAAAAAAATTTAGAAATCGATAAATGAATTTTTAAAGTTAAATTTAATTATTCTCTAAATTGTTAGAGATATCTGATTGAAACTTTTTTAATTCCGTTTGCCATTTTGGATTACATATAAAATGACTATTCTGCCGACCATTTGGATGGAGAATTTTTTTTGCCCGTTTTCAAAAGGGTTAAATCCTTTGGCCACCAAAAGGGGTTAAAAAAACGTTCATTCAAATCGATGAATGATTCAGAATTGCATAAATTAAAATTTATACCATAGATCGAAGAGAGAAAGATATTATAGGATAATGTGTATACATAATCAGCATTCAATAATTTCTTTGATAAGTTAAAATTTTAATTGAATTGGATACCAATCAATTGAAATAAATAGGGTGGGGTCTAAATGGCCTCCGATGCCGAAAAAAACTTAAAACTAATTAAAAAAAAAAAAAAATTCAATTCTGGATTAATAGTTTGACCTTGGCTCCAAAAGAAATTTATTCTCTTTCTATTGATCCGAAAGGAAACTGACTTTAAAATAACATTTAAATAAATTGGTGTGCCGACTTGAAATTTTTTATTTTAAAAACAGAATTATGCTCAGGGGCCAACATCTTGTGGGTATCTGAACGGCGACCACGAACTGCCCTAGCTAGGACTGGCAGTACTTATGTTCATTGCATGTCAGTCATGAAGAGACTTCCCTTCTATATTTTCAACAGGGGTCAGACCGTGCGACGGGCCGGCCTATTCTATTTCTCCCCAGTCGCAAAAACCCACGAATGACAAATTCCGCCGACCCCGCACCGCGGGAATAATTAGGCGAAGAAAGAAGAAGACTCTTTTAAAAACTGAATTAATTTTTTTTTTTTTAACAGAGGTAGTTATTCAGGGGCGTAGCTAGACCTGCGGGGGCCCCGGTGCAAAATAAGAAAATGAGGCCCCAGCGAAGTGTCCAACCGGAGGGTAGAGGGGGGGGGGGGTCCGGGGTCAAAATTTTACAAATAATGACCTTGAAATCATTGTTTAGACACCATTTTTAACCAAAAAATTAACACACATCACTTCCGAACCATTAACTGAAGCGTTTTGTTTTCTAAAATATTATTAAGTTTAACAAAGTAAATGTTTTATTGTAAATATATTTTTATCTAAACATTTTAACGTTTTAACTATATAGTTTGCTATTATCGTTTTGTTTTTTTTCATTTAGCCGGGGGCCCCAAACCTCGGGGGCTCCGGTGCGGTGCACTGACTGTACAGGTCTAGCTACGCCCCTGCAGTTATTCCTTTATACTAGCATTCATCTCGATCTTTTCTTTTACTTTAAGCGATTGTTTAATAACTAAGTTAAAAGAGCAGAAAAAATTTCAATAAAATAAAAAAAATACCTATTTGATGGAAGATTGAGCATCTATTTTTTTTAAATATCTTTTAAAAGAATAAATTCGTTTGATGTTTGATGTCAAAAAAAAAAAAATGAAATTTGGTCATTTTTTTTTTAAGACCTAATCAAAGAGAAAAGTTCATAGACTTAAATTAAAAATTCACATGTATAGAATTAAAAGAGAGAGAGAGAGAGAGATGAGATGGTGTTCATTTGCATGACTTCGTAAATGTTACTATAAATAGGGGAATTTTAAAGAAAGCCAATTTGTCTAGCTCACTCTTGGTTTAAACAAGGGTTATTTAAAATGACACTTCGCATAAATCACCACAAGGGATCCGATGCGGTCAATAAAATTTTGAAAGAATTTTCACTAGCAGCTTAAATTTTTAGAAGAGTAAATTTAAATGATTCAGCTTCTTTTTTTCTCATTATTTATTTTCCTCTTTTTTTTTATTTCATCACTTTATTAAAAAAAAATATGGTGTGACGGATATCCACAGTACACAACTTTCTCTTACATCCGGTAATCGAAAGTTGTGTTCTGGACTTGTCACACCAGATTTTTTGTGCCGACATATGTTTAGTTTCCGACAGTACGGCACATTTTGATTCAAGATGTAAAATTTATACACATACAAAATATTTATATTTTGTTACAATGGTAACCATTTTTCCGACCTTTCCTACGAAGTGCAAGAGTAAAGTGTGCTACAAAAGATTTCAATGGCAAAATGAGAATATATTGTACAAAAGAGCATCTAAAAAATAATTGATTTTTGAATTTTAATCAAAATCGTTAGAGCGAATTTTGAGAAAATCAAAAAAAAAAAAACTGAAAAAGTACATCAGTAAAGTACTAGTACTTTTTGGCCGATTTTCTTCAAAAGCTTTGTTACATGTCCCAGGGGGGTGCCTAACTTAAATATAAAATTTCAACCTCATAGCGCTTTTCGTTCTTGAGATATTTTGTTCACAGACAGACAGACAGACCATGTCGCGAAAACCACTTTTTTAGATTCAGGGGTCCTCAAAACGTGTATATCCATCAAAATCTCAACATGACATTTTTGATATGAAACCAATAGGCCTACTTTCTCTCTCTAGATATTAACATATATAGGTAAGAAAAAGTAAAAGAAAGCAATTCTAAATATACAGTATAGAAAAGAAACGTAAGATTTTATAATGGCTATAACTTATAAGCTGTGCAAATAATTTTATTTTTTTTTTTTGTAAAGAGTAAAGAATGAAATTTTACAGTGCTTTATCTCTTTTGGCTACATGACAGCAACAATCATTCGAGTGAACGTTTTCTATGTTGAAAAGTTCTAAATTTAATCAATTTACTACACTTCTTAAACTCTACTTTTGTGTCAAACTTTTCCAACTCCAATAGAAATGCAATAATGAAATATAATCTTATTAAATGTGAGAAATTTAATGTAATGTTCAATTAATTTTCAAAAAAATTTGATAATAAATAAATAAGAATGGTTGGTCATCAATGTCAAGAGGAGAAAAAATAATTGATGAATATTTAAGGAAGCCAAAGAATGTATGTAATAAATCAAGATATGTTGTTTGTGTGTGTGAAAGAAATTTTCTCAAGGTAAGGGATCAATTTGAAGTAAACATAGCTGAATATGGAAGGTGAATTTTTATTTTTTGGGTTCACCTTTTTCCAAAAGAGAATAAGAAAAATTATTATTTATTTCGAATTTAATTAGTAAAACAGAGACTTGAAAAAAAAGATGCAAAAATTCGAAAAGAAAAAAAAAGTATATTGGTGATGAATCTGTACCATGGCAACCATTTCTCCTATCTTTCCTATGAAGTACAAAAGTAAAGTAGTCTTCATAAGATTTCAAGAGCAAAATGTGAATATACATTTGAAAAAGCATATAAAAAATAATTGATTTATGAATTTTAAACAAAATCGATGTAGCGAATTTTGCGAAAATCGGAAAAAACCGAAAAAGTACATCGGTAAAGTACTAGTACTTTTGGGCCGATTTTGATTAAAATCTTTTTTTCTCGCTTCCGGAAGGTGTCTAACTTAAATATAAAATTTCAACCTCCTAGCTCAATTCCTTCATGCTTTAAATTGAGCACACACAGACAGACCATGTTGCGAAAACCACTTTTTTGGACAATGTGTATATCCATCGAAATCTCGACATTGAATTTTTGACATGAAACCAATACTTTCTATATATCTTCATATAGGCCTATAGATAAGAGAAAGTAAAAACTAAAAGAATTTGCGTCAAATGTAAAAAAAAAATTTAGGGTCTTTACAGCCTAAATGTGGGCTTTCAAAATAGAAATTTGATTAAAATTAAGTACACTGACCGGTAAAGAAAAACGCACTAGAAAACCTATTCTAATCCACCTTAAAGATACAGTATTGTACAATAATTTGATATGAAATATCTTATACATTTACATGTTTAATTAAATTTAACGCAAATTCAATTTATTTTAATATAAATTACAATTAAAATAAAACAAAAGACAAAAATGTCAATGTTTTTTAATATCACAAAACTTTTAAAACTATTTTCCATATCAGTTTTTTTTTTTTTTTTTTTTTTTTTTTTTATTTAACTGTTGTATTGGAAATTCTTAGAAAAACAAAATTTTTAATTAATTACCATTTTTTTTTTTTTTTTTTTTTTTTTTTTTTTTATGAGGGGCCCCCCCGCCATCCCCCCCCCATACATATATACAAAATAATTACCATTTAAACATATCGGAATTATGTTGATTTAGCCCATAAATTGAATATCGACATATTTTTCTTTATTTTATTTATCGCAATTTGATTAAAAGGTTTGTATTTGTGTTAAATTCACTTAGAAAAGTAAAAAAGTAAAGTATAAAATAATTCATATTAAATGTACATAAATCCCGGTAGTTAGGCAGCCCAAATGGCACACGCTCACTAATTCTGATTAAAACATTGAGATAATTGTTATTTCGATATATCTTGAAATTTATATTAAAAAGATAAATTTTTATGAATTTTTGTTAAAAATTGTCGTTCGGTCTATTGTCTGCTTTGAAAAAAGTATTTCTCACACAGAGAGCAGCCATTTGGGCTGCCTAACTACCAGGCTTTAGCCTCAATACTATTGCAATAGATGGTACAGTAGATGTATAAAAAATTACAATATCTAAAGATACATTAGTTTAAATTTTATTATAAAAAAGTATCGATCTTGCGTTTTCTTTGCCGGTCAGTGTATTAAATAATTTTTTTTTTGGCAAAATAATTATTTCGATTGATTTAATAAATAATATATTATCTCATTATATTTAGTAAGCAATTGGAGAAGTCACATATTAACTTTTAAAGAGAGAGGGGGACGAATGAAAAATGTTTGAGAGAAAATCATGGTAGAAATTATTTTTTCATTTAAAATATCGAAAATTAAAAAATTACAGCATTTGCGTTTTTTTTTTTTCTAATATATAATTATGAGGTTATCTTGAAATAAAATTTTCTATGTTGATAATGCAAATTGAATTTTATTTATGTTGAGTGTAAAAAGGTTATCTGTCCTAATCAATTAGTTAAAATGGATAAAAACAATTAAATTTAAATTTTATATGTAAATTAACCCGCATATAGCTTTGGATTTTTTTTTCTTGAATACAGACAAGAAAACGCAAATAAAGAATTCAATGTTTTTTTTTTTTTTTTTTTATTTTTTTAGTTCAAGGTGTTTTTTTTTACCCCGTTTTTTTAACTTTCATTAATTTTAGAGTTATATTTATTCACAAGTGAATCGATTGCAGCAAAGTTTTTTTTTTTTTTTCTACACCCATATATTAAATGGAATCAAATCGATAAAATCATTGTTATTTCAAGTTGAAACCAACAACTAGGAAATGGTTTCACTAAGATAAATAATTATTTGTTACGAAATCGTGAGTCACCATAGAAGATATATATATAATTTCATTTTCTGAAGTGGATATACCTAGGGGGTGACTCTGAGTCATAAAGAGGGATGGGGAGAAGAAGAAGAAGATTCTGGAATTTAGGCATTTTAATCGAAATCAAAACTTTTTGCTACAAATAACTGCTATATCAAGAGAAGAGAGAATTTTTTATTTTAAAATAAAAATTACCCTACCTCCTTGATGCCGAAATTAGTTAATGTTTTTTTGAAAATCAATAATTCCGAAAGAAAGAAATTTAGGAATAGAATAAAGAATAATTAAACAAAAGAAAAAAAAATGTTGATAATATTTTTGGAAATTATAATTTAAAAGTATTTTTTATAATATAACAATTGATTATGTGTGCTGGCCTTTTGTACCGAGGGTCGCGGTTTCGAATCCCGTCCCAAGCGTCAAAAATTTATTTAAATTGTATTGATTAGCAATCAATTTAAATAAATAGGGCCGGGGCCTAAATGGCCTTCGATGCCGAAAATGACCTTAAATGAAATTAAAAAAAAAATAATAATAATAATTGATTATTGCGTAATATTGGGTTGGAAAATTTAAGAAATGCTAAAATTGATAATAATTTGTATTAGCGTTGAAGTAAAATTTTATATACTCCTTGTGCTTGAGTGGTCATAAGTGTTTAGATTGTCAACATTTAAACTGTTAAAAGATGTGAGTTCGAAACATCTACTGGTCCAAAAAAAATTATTTAAATTATATTGATTTCCAATTTAATAAATTAAGCTCGGTAAATAATTTATATATTTTTTTTTGTGTCAATTTCCCAAAATAGATAAAATTATTTTTTATGAATTTAATTTTTTAATTATTAAAATCGTGAAAAGATTTTTGTTTATAATGAACAAAAGAAAAGAAATTATTTTATAAAATGATTTAATTATTAATTATGTAAGAAATTATTAATTATGTGATTAAGAAAAAATTAAAATGACGTTTTGAAAAAAAAATAAGTGTGTGATATTAAAAAAAAAAATAGTTTAACCTTCAAATGAGAGTTTTTAAAATATTTGTGAGCACATGTCAGATGACACGCCCAATCGAAAAAAGAAATCAATGATATAATAGATTTATTATAGATTGGGATTTTTGGATCCATGAACTGTCATATATTTACATATAAAAAATAAATATGGCCACAAGCTGTGGGAGTTCATTGAACGTTTAGATTATTCATTAAAGGGGTAATGACGAAATTGTATTAAAAAGGGTTGACAGGTGTTTGTTTTTAATAAATTTTTTTTGCTTTACCTCAACATAGGAGCTCTGGGAGGCGACCAGGAACACAGCTAGCAGTGCAACTTGTCTCCACATGGTGCCCCGGGATTAGTTAACAGAGAGCGCACCAACCCCCCAAAACAACACGCAAAACACACTTATAACACGTCCAATACACAGTCACTGAATTTTATTATTTGATTAAAAAAAGGTGAGTGAGTTAGAGAGTAAGAGAGACGAGGCACTCGAGTAATAATATATGCTGCTCTGGCGACTTGTCTCGGGCTAATGGAGGCCAAAATGGCGGCCACCGGCTCGGGGCCAAGCCTCCTGTCGCCAGAGAAATGCCTGCGCATGCGCGCTTGCTCTCTCTCTTTCGCACTCTCCCTTCTCTCTCCATACAACACGGGCCGGATAAATCGTTGGCAGCCGGCCAGAAAGAGAGGAAGCGATTGCTCGCTATTTATCAGCTTGTAATTAACCTCCCTCTCTTTGCTCTTGCTCTCTTACTATAGTAATCTCTCTCTCCTCACTGTCTCAATATTTGTATTATGCTTTAATATACTATTCTACATAAAAAACTAGCAAAAAAAAAAAAATTTAATTGAGTAAATAATTTTATCTACTTAAAAATGTGAGGGTTCAAGCCCCTGATGAAAATTTAATTAAACTCAGATCAAAGAGTTGTGGAAGAGATTCGTGGCCGAGCAAGAAAAAATCTATAACAAAAAAAAAATTCTGTTCGAGCTTATTTTGAGAAATGATATAAGGAACCCAACTCCTAGATTTTGAGGAGAATGATATAGGTAAAAAATTAGAAAATTGAAAAATAAAAAAATTTGGTGTGACTGGTATTAAATACGAGTTATCGTTAAAGTCATTATTCTAGATAGCAAAAGTATGCTTTGTTTCAATACAATTGTAACATCATATTTACAATTACAACTGTAGGATCATCTTGTATTGAAACAAAGCATATTTGCTATCTAGAATTATACATTGTAATCTAAATGTTTACAATATCACAACAAATGAAACCTTATTGTTACAATTAACACATGCTCAGTAAGTAGCAAAAGAAAATAATTTTTTAATAACTCCTAATTTTCTATATTTGCAATGTATATTTTATTTCTCTAAAAATAAAAAAATGTCGACCAGGTCCTGAATTAAGGGAGCGATTAGCATCCCAAACTACAACGAGCAGATTGAAATAAAATTGCGTTTAATTTCTTATCCTGGCTGCCTACCCAGCATCAATAATATACAGTCTCCAGCCAAAGAAAATATATCTAATAAATTTTATATCTCTCGAATGTATCGAACTGTCGAAAACTAACTTCTTATGTATCGGCACAAAAAATCTGGTATGACAAGCACACAACTTTCGATTACCACCAGATTTTTTTTAATTGTTAAGAATGGTCTTTATCTTTGTTGATTGTTTCAAAAACTAAAGTAAAAGAATAAAAACCTTTTAAAATAATGTAATTTATCATATCTCTACTTAATAGTCTAAAACCACCCCGGAAAAATTCCTATCAATACTCCATGAAAATTTTTTTGAAATCTTAATTTTTGAGAATTCTTAATTACACGTAAATGTATAATTTAATTACTACAATATTAAGAATTTCAAAAAATTTTAATTTAATGAATATAAAGAACACCAAAAATGAATTGGAATTTTTGAACAACTTAGAAAATTGCAAGCCACCATGATAGCAAGCCACAGCAAAAGAAAACCGACCTGCTGACGTTATTAGGGGAGTTTTGGAATTTGGCGTAAAATTTTTTTAAAAATTTTCTCTCTGGGAATAATAGGGAGTTGCCAAAAGGGTTTTGGGGGTTTCAAATCTCACCCCTCCATGGAACTTTGGATAAATATTAAAAATATCTCAAGTTAGAATAAAAAAAAGTAAAAATTCATTCAACCGAATTTCTCGAAAGGGCCCAAAGTTAAATGGATGAAAATACAAAATTCAGGAAACAATTTTGTCACATGCAGTGGCGGATCTAAGGGGAGGAGGGATCTCACAGCGTCAACCCCTTATATTTGAGTGTCTATGAATTCCAATTCTTATACTATAAATGTATATAAATTTGCAAAAGAAAGCTCATGTTAGGGAAGGGTCGTGGGAGGAGGCTCTCTGAGTATTTCTAGGTCATTGTCAGCGGTTCGCATTTGAAGAAAATGAAAAAGATTAATGAATTGTCAAGGAAATTGTGTAGAGGGAAATTATCCAGAAAGATGTTTACATTTTTTATACTTTCAAATAAAAGTAGAGAGCGTAAATAGCTCGAAAGGAAAGAGGGTTCAAAAAGCTAGGAAAAGAAACAATACAAAGGTTTCATGATAAGAGAATAATGGAAATTTGTATTGTTCTAATCGTAAACGAAGAAAAATCATTCATTCGAGGAGTAAATTAATACGAGTATAAAATCTATTTGACAAAGAAGCAGAGAGATTAATGTTTTCTATTCAAATTCAATATTTGTTAAAATTAATTGGTTAATATGATAGTGATGATTTTATAAATGTTATAAATTTTTACTTTTTGTATTAAGAGCAAGCAGCATCCCAAAGGAATTTCATTTCTACGCCTCTTTGATGAAGTGAAGCTGCTATCCTCATCTCTCGGGATCAATCTGAAAATAAAAATTAACATTAACAATTAATAGATCCTTAATCAATTAATTTAGCCTTAATAAATATGTCAAAGTTATATAAGGTGTATATAGGCATGTTATACCTAGGCTTGCCAGATTTCTGAAATTTTCAACAGGGTCACGGAAATGCTCCCCCCCCTCGTGTCTTTAGAGGGTAGTCTATTCCCAATGCTATGAACAAATGGTTACTAATTATGAACCTAAACCAGGGGTAATAATAAATGAGACAAGCATATAAATTTAAACATTTTTATTTCTTACATGTAGGCTACTTTTCATTGGCTAGGGCCTTTTTTTAGAAAGTCTTTTTGGTTTTAATCTTGTTACTTTTCATACAGTACAGTGAAATAAATGACAAAGTAATTATTCTAAATAATTCTTCACACATGGAACAATAAAATAGTTAATCACAGTTAATTATTTTTAGACTTTATTGGTCATCTATAATCAAATTTAATTTTTTCCTGGGACGTGAAGTAAACTGGCCAGGACCACCGGGACTGTCCCGGTCAAACTGGGACGTCTGGCAAGCATAGTTATACCTATATTGAGGGCAGTAGGACACAAAGGGGCAGGGTGAATTATTCCCAGGGTGGGCCTCTAAGGGGATTCTTACTCTATACATATACCAAAATTCGATGTTAAAATTTTGATGGATATACACATTTTTTCGATAAATATGTAATTCTTCTTCTCACATAGTAATAAATTATTCTGATTCTCATTTATTTTTTATTAAATTGATTAATTTGAGTGGCTAATTTGCCTATAGGGTAACTTTCCATTTTACCCTGAAAATTGTTTGAAGCACAAGTACAAGAAAAAAGTAAAAAAAGTTATTCTCAAAATCTCTATATATCTTGGATTTTAATGTAGCAAACTACTAGAGATAATTAATTATATGCCAACACAATAAATCTGGTGGAACAAGCACATAATACAATTTTCAATTGACGAGGGTATGAAAAAGTTGAGCGATGTACGACCAGTCCAGTGACGGCGCTAGCTTATTCTCAGTGAGGGGGCAGGGGGTGGGGCAAACTTATTAACAGGGGGGCAGTCAATAAATATATAGGCTACATCAACAGAGAAACAAAAAATCTGGTGTGACTCGTGGCACCAGATTTTTTGTGTGACCTTAGGAACCGACAGAAGTTTCGGATTCGGCCAGACTCGGCCAAATTTCATCCGAAATTTCGTCCTGTCCGAAATCTGAGTTTAAAAAGAGAGATTATGCTCGTATACTAAAAAAAAAACGTCTAGTGAAATTCGCACTTAAAAAAAAGGTCAAATGATTTTCGCAAGAGCAAAAATTGGAAATTTTACTAAAAAAAAGATGAATTTTGTATGGGAAATTTTAAGAAAAAGTTTAAAACAAGTTTCGATTTCGGTCGAAACTAAAATTGAAGCCAAAATTCGGTTTCGGCTGAAAATCTTGTTTCGGTCGGACTCTAGTCGACATAGGCGTATATTTAGTTTCCAACAGCACATAGCTTCCAATATTTATTTAAATAAAGTTATTTCAAAATTTTTTCAAAATTATTCAAGGAATGATATGATGATGATCTTTTCAAAATTTCCTAAACAAAGAATTACAATAATTTATCGAGGCCAAATCCGGGGGAATCTGGGGGTATGGAAAATTTTTTTGAAAATAAGCCACTGAAATCTGCGTTTTTAGCTATCCTGAGTCGTGAAAAAGATCAAACTTGATGAGGTTAAAAGGCCGGGGCCCCTGAGGAAAAAATTGCAAGAAAAATATTTTTTTTTAATTGAAATTTTAAGATTTGAGCTAAAAGGGCCCGGGCCCCCTGAGGAAAAAAATTCCAAGAAAATGTTTTTTTTAATTGAAATTTTAACCATGAAAATTATTTTTAATTGGAATTTTAAGGTGGGAGCGCAATGGGCCCGGGCCCCGGGGATATAGCCCCCCTGTCTGCGGCCCTGGTCACACCACCAGCACGTACAGGGAAATATTTTCAGTTTTGGTTGGCAGGCTTCCTCACTATCTCCTGAGAAATAGGAAAGCCCAGAAATTTTTCAGATATTGGCTATGCACAGAATTTCTCAAAATCAGTATCAATTTCTACTGAATCACTTGAGATTGATTCATAGCTGGTGGATTTACACTTGTACTCGAAGAAGAAAATTTTTTTTAGATTGGGGCTCAATAAAGTTTTTTTTTTTTAATTTAGGTCTTTTTCGGCATCGTAGGCCGATTGGTAAAGTTATCGGATATTTTTTTACTTTCTCTTACCTATGTATATATGTAATATATATATAGAGAGAGAAAGTATTGGTTTCATGTCAAAAAATTCGATGTCGAGATTTTGATGGATCTTCACGTTTTGAGGTCCCCTGAATCCAAAAAAGTGGTTTTTGCGACATGGTCTGTCTGTCTGTGTGTCTGTGAACAAAATATCTCAAGAACGAAAAGAGCTAGGAGGTTGAAATTTTATATTTAAGTTAGGCACCCCCATGGGACGTGACACGAAGCTTTTGAACAAAATCGACCAAAAAGTACTAGTACTTTGCTGATGCACTTTTTCAGTTTTTTTCGATTTTCTCAAAATTTGGTCCAACGATTTTTTTTAAAATTCATATATCAACTATTTTTTAGTTGCTCTTTAAAATGTATATTCTCATTTTGTGATTGAAATCTTCTGAAGACCACTTTACTCTTGTTCTCCATAGAAAAGATAGGAGAAATGGTTGCCATGGTAACAAAATATAAACATTTTGCCATACTTATAAATTTTACATCTTGAAAATCGAATGTACCGTACTGTCGGAAACTAAATACATGTCGACACAAAAAATCTGGTGTGACAAGCACAGTACACAACTTTCGATTACCGAAGGTAAGAGAAAGTTGTGTGCTGTGCGCCAGTCACACCAGATTTTTTCTTTTCGATGACATACATTATAATGGCACAAAAGAAAGATATTTACTTGACAAAAACTTGAGAGTAACTAAATTTATTTATTAAAATAAAGAATTTAAAAAAATAATCTTTCTTTTTCACATTGAAATAAAAAGCTTAAAACTTAAATTACATTTTTTTTTAAGGAAAAGTGAATAATTTTAGAAATTTTTTTATTTGGTTTTCGAGCTGATTGGGGGGGCATCCAGGGGGGCAAAGATCCTTGCCGGGGGGCGCATGCCCCCCCTAGCCCCCCGTAGCGCCGTCACTGGACCAGTCACACCAGATTTTTATATCTCAGATGGTGATGAAAATGTTTTTAAAACTTCAGTTTTGGATATACTCATTTGCATAGCAAGTAAAAAC
Source organism: Euborellia annulipes (assembly GCA_023213315.1). NCBI lineage: Eukaryota > Metazoa > Arthropoda > Insecta > Dermaptera > Anisolabididae > Euborellia > Euborellia annulipes. The sequence continues at coordinate 69,989 of JAKCPI010009323.1, read as the reverse complement.
TAGATTAATATTATTTCGGAAATAAATTTACATGAAGATTATATTTTATACCAGCTGAGAAAATTTTTTGTCCCTGTTGGTCTTGTTCTTTGATTTTTATATCTAACAATTTATTTTAGATAAGAGGTTTATCGAGAGAAATTCGCTTTATTCTTCTAATTCCCAATTTTTCATTCTTTTTCCTACTCGGGTACTTTACATAAGAAATAGATGGGGAGAAAGAAAAAGATAAAAAATCATTTTGTAAGAGGTCTGTAATATTAAATAAATTATTAAAAATTATTAAAATCCTATTTAAAAAAAGAAATATTAAAAGTTAGTTTTTTGAGCTCCTTTTATTTTGCAATTGTCACTTTTTTTATTTTATATTTTTTATTAGGAATTATATAGACAGAAAATACGATTGACTGAATTCGAAGAGGGAAATATTTCAAATAGCTTGAGTGCAAGAATGCTTGCTGATGGAGAAGAGAGACGACCTCGACGACCTCATGTTTTTGAGGGAACTTTTATCTTGACATGAGAGGAAAGAAAAAAAAAAAAATTCGCGCACACAAATAAAAAATTAAATTTAATGTTATATATATGGTATTTGATGGAAGAAAAAAATTTGCTCGCATTTTATTTATAAGCTACGATTTTTTCATGACTACCTTTTAAAATGATAATAATTAGAAATGTGCAGGAATTGATTATTTACAGTGTAGATATGCAAATTTAGGTTTCGGTATAAAAAATACTGCCAAAACCAATTACTTAACAATATCATTTAAATAATTTTTATCATGGTCGTAGACATGCGTGGGCAGATGAATCTTTTGCCCCACGGTTTGGATTTATCCAATATTGAGAAGAGAAGGGCATTAAAAGTTTTACTAAAAAATTCTTACTCTGCCCTACCAATGAGTGCTAATTAATTAATTAAGACAAACAATAAAACCAACTCAGACTTCAAATACAAACAATATACAAAACATTTTTCGAGTTCACCCCCTCAGTAGACTTAAGAATTTAACAAACTACTTATCTAATAGAGTGGAAAATAATATAAATTTTAAAAGTACTGTATTATACAAAAAAAAATAAATAAATAAAATAGTAAAAGTAGGGTGAAATAGTAATTTGATTATATTTTTAACACTTATTCGTTGAATATTAATATGATTCAAAAAATTGTTTGTCTCCCCCCCCTCCCTGATATTTCTTAGGGTCCATGATTAATTCAAGGTTTTACTGTAGTATTGAGGGCTGCGTGGTATGTTCATATTATCCTCTGTCGGTATTCTGTGATACAAAGGCGGAAACAGGGTGGCGGGGGTAATTACTCCTCCACCACCGAGATTTGAGAAAAATATTTATTTCTTGGAAATTAAATTTTATTTTTATTATAAAATTTTAAAAATTAAAAATTTGATTTGTATATATAGGCCTATATATAGTTGTAGATATATCTACTTTCGCTTACCTATATATGTAACAAGAATCATGGAAAAGTCTCCAATTTTTAAAATGTGTTCTGAGTAAGCCAGTAAAGACAGAAATTGAATCTTTTACTTTTTTTATAGTTTTTTTTTTTGTGAATTTATACATTCCATGTTGAGGATGTTGATGGAAATACTCGTTTTGAGAGTTCCTGATTCCAAAAAAAACGAGGCCTCAAAATGGTCTGTCGGGGTGTGTGTTCAAATCTATTTCGTCACAAAAATGTGATAAACAAGAAGATAATGCAACTTTAAATAAGAGAAAGTTGGATGCTGTGCGACCAATCACACCAGACAAAAAAATTACCCCCACCCCCACATAAAACTCCCATGCTGTGATAATGATAGCATTTCAATGACTCAGATCAACCTGGGTTGCTGGGTTTACTGAGGCTTTACAAATATCATTTTGTGTAAACATCGAGTGATCAATACATGCGCCTTTCAATAGGAATATTTTTTTCAACCTGAATTTATGTTTTTTTTTTAAAGTAAAAAAAAATTTAATTTTCATTGTTTATCTTGTGTATGAAATATTACTGTTAATTCTAGTAAAGATATGATTCTAGTTAATGAAATTATTACCTGTCTGAATGAATAACTAAATCTGATCCATTTAAACAGTAATCCAGTAAATAATAATTGAATTCTTGTTGTATTGATATTTAAATAAGTAGTGAAATGTGAACATTAGTTACGCCCTGATAAATCAAGAAATTAAGTCACAAGGGTAGAAATATTGAGGAATGAGAGAAGAACCATTTTCGTTAAATACACATAAAATAAGCGCCGGTATAAAAACTATGACAAACTTTTTTTCCTGCTGATCCGAAATATGGAAAAGTAAGGAAAGTTCTAAGTACTCATCAACGCCCTCCTTATGTACCTGCGATCCCTTCGATTTCAATGTCCCCGCGGGGGTAATAACGCCCATTTTAGGAACCAACTGATATAAAATATGCATTTATGACAATATACGAGCTCTTGATATCCCACAATACAGTAAAGTATGAGATAAAATTATTTTTATTAGATTATGCAAGGGGTGGCTGATTTAGTATATACGACTATATTTTATGGATAAATACGAAGACAGATTCACCTTTATATTTTTTTATCTCTCTCTATTTTTTTTTTCTTTCGATTCATTAAGGAAAAATATTTTTTGAAATTAGAGAGCACAAGTCACTCCCACTCATCCCACCCTCTCTTCGTCTTGTCAACTAATTGGCTTATAGAAGAACCTCGAGTTGCTCTCATTAGTTGGGGAAAAAAAAGAAGAAAAAACTTCAATAGCGATTTATTTTAACAAAAGATACCGCCTTTGCAATTCCTAACTGCTGGCTGGATTTTGCAATGTAGGTACTTGCTAGCTACCTTCCGTCCTTCGACTAGATTTTCTCTCTCTCTTCTCGAATAGTTTGGATAGAGAGAAAGAAGAGGAAGTCATTTGCCAGGGGCTTTTTAAGTTCACTTGGCAAATTCTCTCTTCGATAAAATAAAAAAAAAGGAAGACATTGAATCTCATTAGAAATTTTAATAAAATTCTTTAATAAACTAGGGTTGGTCGGTTCGATTTCGATTTTAATCGAAAATCGATTTAGAGCGTCGATTTTCGATTCAAACTCGAATTGATTCAGTGCTTTGAAAAAATCGATTTTTGAAGTAAACGAAACCAAGTATGCTGGGACGATAGTATTAATGTTATGGAGAAGAAAATGCACTGAAGATGGTTTGCGTTAAGCATACCGAAATATCTGCAAATAAATTGTTTTAACATGGAAAGCATACATTCGCTGGTTTTTTCTTCTCCAAAACCTTAATAAAATCGATTTTTGCCGGCCGATTTTCGATTTTACTTATTAGCAGTTTATTTATGTTGGTGTGGTAGAATTATGTAATCACGTCATTGATCTAATAATTTTGTACTCTTTGCTACAATGTTAACATTCTAGCATACTAGCATATGTAACTGGTATTAATATAATACGATTGAGAGACAATGAAGTATTTTTTTTTTTATAACAACCTTACAAATGTGTTTATTAAAGCTTATGTGGTTTATTATTATTATTATTATGCGAATTTTTAATTATAGAGCATATTTTGTTATTAATTAATTATTAAAAATATAAATATCGTACAACGTTTCGACTGCTTATTCTGCATATTTTTAATAAATAATTAAATACAAAATTTGGTCTATAATTAAAAATCCCCAAAATAAACCTTACAAATGTTATTATCTATAGCAGCGGTTCCCAACCTGTGGCCGCAGCCCACTTGAGGGCCGCGAGCTGATTGGAACTGGGCCGCGGACGTTTACGGAAAGACAAAAATTATATATATATATATATATATATATATATATGTATATTATATATAGACAGGGTGTTTCAAAAGGACTTTCCAACTTTGAAAATTCATATAAATTTATACAGAGAACCTAGAGAGATGAATGTAGTGTCAATTTGTAGAGAAACACATCAAGTTTTGATTTACCTAGTTCGCTAGTGCCGAATCGCACTATCACAAGCACTAGAGACAGATGGCTGTCTTCACACCCGAGCTCTGTGTTTTAGTTTGAAATATCAAAGTCATATAAATTTATCCAAAGAAGCTTCACAGCTGGTTTTAGTGTTGTTTAAACAGAAATACATCAAGTTTTTTTTTTTTTTTTTTACCACAAACTAAAGAGTATGGAAAGAAATTGACTACCGATGGGATGTGTGTAGGATAGCACCAAACACCAGTTTGAGGTAAAAAAAACTTAATGTGTTTCTCTTTAAACAACACTAAAACCCATATCATAGCTAAAACCAGCTGTGAGGCTTCTTTGAATAAATTTTTATAACTTTGACATTTCAAACCAAAACACAGAGCTAGGCTAGCATGCTAGGGTACAGTGAAGACAACCATCTTTAACGCACAACTGCGGTCAAAAGCTAGGTTCTCTGTATACATTTATATGAATTTTCAAAGTTGGAAAGTCCTTTTTGAAACACCCTGTATACTGTGGGCCTCAGCGTTTTTTTACGGAAAAAGTGGGCCTCACATCAAAAAAGGTTGGGAACCGCTGATCTATAGTACTGATATCCCTTCGAAATATAAGGATTAATAAACCCATTAAATATTACAAATTTTCTTTCCCTTGCCAACCAACTAGCATCTTCACACCAATTTTAACATCTATTTTTCCCTGATGATGAGCCTGTGTGGTGTTCGAAACGAAAAGAAAATATTTTTATTCTCCTTTGCAGATTCAGCCTCACCTTTTTAAAAAATAATCAACCCATGAATAACCAAGCTTTTATAATTTTTAAAAAAATATTTCTCTTATATCGTAAAATATATTGCTTTGATTCATGGTAGGGGGGATTTGAACCAATTGATTGCAAAAAAAGACATTAAAAAAAAAAAAAGATCGAAGGCATCCAAATCTACACCATTTGGATTTCTTCGAATGATATAACATTTAATTGTAATCATAAATTTTTTACCCAAATCTGTTAGAGGCGAAATAATTATTCCATATCATTCAGAATAATAAATGATATTTAAATCAATTCTAAAATAAAAACAAATTATTTTAAATTAAATTATAAATAAAAAAAAAATCTCTTTTTTATGCGAAGGGTTTATTTGAGAGTATATTTTTTTCCTCTAATGTCATTCAAGCTATCATTTTTTTTTTTTTTTTTTTGTGAAAATCAATTATTTTTTTTTAATGAAGAGCAGCCGCCGTGTTTGCAGGCCTCATATATGAGAAAATAATGGCTGCCATTTGAATGGGGGAAATGTCAAAGGAAAGCTGCTGACAAATAAACACTGTCAACGACACTCAACGCAAACAAAAGACGGATTTTATTTAATTAGCTCCGAAATGTATTGGGGATTTATTTTTAGAGCAAGAGAGCAACTCAATTTTCATCCATCTTACTTACTTTTTACTTGCCATTTCTTATTTACTTAAGCTAGCTACATAATCTTTTTTTTTTAAATATATTATTACAACTTTTCATTTTATTAAAACGATAAAATATTAAAATGTATTTTCAGTATGTATTTATTCACCTCTTTTAAAGCTTATATCATATCCATATATTATTTAAGTTTATTTTTCTTGTAAAAGAAGAGATGGAGATTTTCAATTTTCTAGTTTCGCAATTACTGTTTTCTTTATCCAGGAAGTATTTGGAGCTCGGTTTGGCATTGTTAATAAATAACAGGGGTGGCCAAGCTCTTTGATAGTCCGAGCCAATTTTCAAAATTTGAAATTTTTTGCGAGACGCAATTAAATTTGTATTTAAAAAATATGCAAAAAAAGGGGTATTAAAAAAAAAAATTTTAAGAGAAATTTTTGCCGCCCTGGAAAATTTTTTCCCCCTCCCATGAAAATAATTTTGCCTTTTTTTTTAGGGAAGCGAAATTTTTGCCGCACTTGGAAAATTTTTTTCCCCTCCCATGAAGATCATTTTGCCTTTTTTATATGAGATCAAAAAAAAAGTTTAAAGAAGACGAGTGACGGACGGACAGACAGTCTGCAAATTATACATTGTATAGATATTGATCATTTTTCTAAAATAAAATCTTTTATTTTAATTATTATTTCAATTACATCTAATGTAATTTTAATTAAATAATTTCAATTTGTATTTGTAGTAATTAAACAAAAAAAGAAGTTCATTTTAAATAATGTCATTCATTATTAAATAAATAATTGAATTAATTGTTTAAATTTGTTATTTTTTTATTTGATTTATAATCTTTTATTAGTGAGTTAATTTATTAACTATTAATTTGTTTTCCACTGTCAGACAGACGAAACGGGTGTTTTATCAAACTCAACGAAGCTTCAAAATGAGTTTCCATTTCTTTTTTACTAACAAGGGAGTGCATAGCCTTGATAACACCGAGTTGAACGAAAATTTTTTTATGCGTAGTACTTGATGAAAAACGAATTCTGTTAAAGCCAGAGAACGCGCTTCTCAGCGGTTCGTCTAAAAAAAAGTATAAAAGATTTGCCTGCATACGCTGAAAGCCCCGTTATAAACAAAAAGCATTTACAAAGGTCGCAATGGCTAGATCGGTAGGGCCTTTCTTTATAAACAAAAATCCCGAGTTCAGATCTCTCCCTGGGCAACTATTTTTTTTTTTGCGTAATTTATTTATTTATTTTTTTTGTTTCAGAATATTTTTTAATATTAATAAATAAATAAAAAAGTTTTTTATTAATTAATGGCATTTAATTTTTCAACATGTTCCCATATATTTAAAGAAAATTCGAATGCTTTCTGTCCAAAAATATAATATAAGGAAATGTTTAATATTAGGCCTATACTATAGAAATATATTACTATTAATTAGACTCTATAAATAAATTTATAATAGTATTTATGTTTAAAACAGTTGAGGTCGTTCATTTTTTCCGAACTTTGAACATGTTACGACAATATTTTTTATGTGCCTAATTAATAGTAAATATTTCTAGTATAATATTAAACTATTTGCTTATATTATATTTTTGACCGAAAAGCATTCGAATTTTCTTTATTATATGGAACATGTTGAAAAATTAAATGACAATAATTAAAGAAAACTTTTTATTTATTTGGTAATGAAAAAATATTCACGAAACAAAAAAAAATAAATAAATAAATAACAAAAAAAAAATAGATTTGCGCAAGGGAAATTCGAACTCGAAGGATTTTGTTTACGAAATTAAGCGCCTACCCGATCTAGCCATCGCAGTATTTGTAGAAATCGTTGTTGTTGCTTAACGGCTTAAGGCGTGCGGGCAAATAACTTTAGCATTTTTTTAGACGAGCCCGTTAGCAATCGCTTTGGCAAAATTCGTTTTCATCCAAGTACACACATAAAAATTTTCGTTCAAACATCGGTGTTGTCAAACTTATGCACTCCCCTTGTAAGTTATTTTTTTCAATTGATTGAGGCTCTTCAAACTCCCAATTTACCAAGGGCTGCTATGTTTTTATCTGGCTTTCTTAATTGATTCTTATTTATTTTTGTATCATCTATTGTAATAGTATTGAGATTAAAGCCTGGTAGTTAGGCAGCCCAATGGCACACTCGCACACTAGGTATTTCTCACACAGACAAGAAAGCTTTAGTGTGCATGTGCCATTTAGGCTGCCTAACTACCGGGCTTTAATCTCAATACTATATAGCAATAAATGGTATGTTCATTACAAAAAAATTCTTTTGGCGTAAAAAGAATTTTTCCTTCAATAAGACAGTTTTTCTCTGATTGTAATAAAAGAATTAGACCCAAAAATTTATTTAGAAAAAATTTGTACCAGTATTATGCTTAACAATTCAATTGGGCATTTCTTTGGGTTTAATTTGAGCATAATTGGCTACCAACCAATTACAATAAATAAGGACGGGGGTCTAAATGGCCTCAGATACCGAAAAAGACCTTAAACAAATAAAAAAAAAAAAATTGCATTATATTTATTTCCAAGGGAAGTAAAAACAAATTTACGAGCGAATAAAAATAGCGATGCGATTTTTGAAAAGTTTACATAAATATATTTCAAAATCAGCGCACAAAAATAAATAACCATCAGGGATAGAAAATATAACAACATTTGAAATTCCCAGGCCTGTTTATTTATTTAAATAAATAGGAAATATAATTTAAATCAATAAATTTTATCGCTCTAAATGGAAAGCAAATCACTGACTACTAGAACATGAAGCAAGAGTCCCAAGGGACAGGGTAAAAATTTTATTAAACATAATAAATCCCTAAAAAGAAAGCATAAACAGTATATTATGTTGCCTTAGTTCGGACTCGCTGTCTCTTATCGTCGTCGTCAGGTCAGTTTTTAGATGATCCGCTTAATTGTGTTCATTTAATCGCCTGACTAGGTAATATAAGCATAGGGGCCTGTTAAAGCTCGAGCCCTTTAGTAGAGGACAAAGTTTAATTCCGAATTCATGGCTTTTGATAACGCCATATCAATATTCTAGTGAGGCGGGGGCTTTTTAACAAGAGGCTTTACTAATCGCCCTGGAATTAATCCCTTTAATATTTACATTACTATAGGTAAAAAAAAAACTTTGTTTTGTTTAAAAATAAAAACATAAAGAGAGAGTATTAAACAAATTAATATATAATATTGGGGGGTGACTGCTAAAAAGCCTAATCCCCTGAAAATTTTAATGAAATATTTAATAATAAGTTTAATAAAAGGGGAATAAAATCCCGGTGATTTTGAAGAGATTGGAAATGGAATTTCAAAAGAAATTCATTACACAGGGGAACAAAAAGGCCTTTTTTTTGTTAACCGAGTATTTGGAGCTATTTCTGAGTATTTGGGTAGCTCTGATTCCAAAAATGCCATCAGTTTCGCCTCATCACATCTAGTTTTAGAGCTATAGGGAAAATTAAATTTTTATAGAAAATTTGCTCTAAAGCGGCTTTTGTTTTGAAGTACCTGGATTTTTTAAAGCACCCCTGAAAAATATGCAGATAGTTATAATACATATAAATTCTAAGCTTCAGATTGTCAGCCCAATCGGAGGTCATTTAGACTTGTCGCAAACGGCTAAAAGTTTAGAAAAATTGTTAAGTTGTTTTTTTACTTTGTACGCCCCTAATACAATTTTTGTGATCCCTAAATTCAAAAAAACATTTTTACAATATTCTATAATTCTTTGGCTTTCCAAAAAGCATTCGTTCGTGAAAATCTGTTCATAATTAACGAAATTATTAATAAAACAGTTATCAAGTCTGATAAAAAACACTATGGATGCCTATCTTTTAGGCGCTTTGCTTCTAGAAATAAACATAACTATTATAGGTCTAAGCTTATATATCTATGAACGAATTCATTTCGGAAAACAAAAGAACTATAGAATATCGTAAGAATATGTTTTTTGCATTCGGGGATCAGAAAAATTTTATTAGGGGCAGTGCCGGATTAAGCTAGATGGGAGCCTTTTTAGGCGGTCGAAATCTCGGGCCCTCCCACCTAATAATTTTCCAATATAATTTGATTACACAACAATTTTAGAACCAACCCCCCCCCCCCCCCCTAAATGTGCACCCGTCCGGGTGGGGGGAGGGAAAATCCGAATTTTATATATATTATAATTTTTAAAAAATACTTCTCAAATAAAACAACATATTATTTTATTTAAAAATATTTTAAAAGGGGAGAGAGGAGCTCTTAAAAAAAGTGAGCCCCCCCCCCCGGGAAATATTTATATATATACTCCTCTACGATGCCCCCCCCCCCCCCCCCCGGGCCCCCCCCCCCCCCCCTTGCCACTTTTACCAGAGGTTGCGGGTTCAAAAATTTAATTAATTTGAATTGGTTTTTTTTTTTTCAAAATGACCTAATTAAAAATAGTAAAAAAATTCAAAATTTCATCTTATCTTTGCAAGTTATTTATGTTTATGAGCCTACTAGATAATTTTAAGAATAAGATGAACTTGAGCCAAACAAAATTTGTTGCATTAACGTAAATATTTCGGCTTTGCTTAAAGCCGGTTAACAGATTTCATTTGACTTAGCTCCTTCCTAATCCCCGTATCAATCAAGATTTATTTTTCCAATTTGTATATTTGAAATAAAAAGATGGGTTCATTTAGTTACAAAATTTCAAGTCCACTTTCTTCCATTCTATTATTAAGTTATAAATAATAAATAATTCTGTGAGTTATTTTGTTCGTTTGTTTGTACCCTTGGACAGGCGAAAGAGAGAGAAAGTAGCAAGTTGTTGTTGGGTTTTAAATAAAAAGGATAAAGAGCATTTGTAAAAGGACCAAACTACAATACAATATAAAAAATTAAATTCTCTTTATTTGCAAAGGTTAAATTCAAAAGGAAAAAAGAAAAAAAAAAAAAAAAACAATTTAGCCTATGGGGAATATCAAGTTATGTGGAAACAAATATGACCGCCATAAAAAAGAAGGATCAAAAAATTTTAAATGAACAAGTTTGGCAAATTTTCAACCGGAGTTATCTATCTATATCTATATACAGGTGTATCTAAAAATTAAATATGAAAAATGTATGTAGGCCTATGTATATGTTCTATAGAAATTCACAATTTTCAATGAATCTATTTGAAATTGAGTAAAGTTGGCTTGGAAATTAGAGAGGCAGTTAGTTGCTCTGTGGCCAGCTTTCTGGATATAAGACTAGGGCCGTGGGAGGAGCTACGCAGCAGTTGAAAAAACAAAATAGAGCACGTATTGCAATTTGCAACTATCCTCAGAGGTCCCCCACCTTGTGGATGGAGACCACGAGCTGCCCTAGCTGGGACTGGCAGTACTTCTTTTCTTTGCATGCCAGTCTCTTTCCTTCTATATTTACAACAGACGTCAGATCGTGCGACGGGCCGGCCTGTTCTATTCCTTCCCGGTCGCAAAAACCCATGAACGCCGACCCCGCACCGCTGGATTAAAGACGAGGAAAGAAGAAGATTGCAATTTGCAACTAACCTAAACATATCCAGCAAACTCTCGCTGTAAGAGTTAGTTATTATATTCAAGAAAGAAGAAATGTACGATTTAATAAATCAGAATTTAAAAATAAATTTTTTTAATTATAAAATTCTATAACCCTAGAAATTTGGCCTTTCAAAGGGGCTTGTCATATCGAGCAAAAACAATAGTAAAATACAGGACTGTAGCCAAAAAAAATTTTTTCGGGATGGGGGAGAATAATGCGGGCGAATAACAAATATTTTTTTACAATATCTTCCAGTATTTTTAATTTTAATTTTTCTATCTATATTTGATATTTATTTCGAATTGTGGGAGGGCGGGGCGGGGAGAAGGTTTAGATGTTTAGATCCTCGTATCCTTCCTTCGCTAGTGTTCTGGTAAAACGAATATTAAGAAGTCAGTCCTGGGGTCAAGTTATAGACTCTTTCTGATGATTACAAAATCATTATTTATAAAAATATAGTGGCATAATCCATAATATGTAGGTAGCTATATAAACAAGTATACTTTACAAAAAATATTTTTTTAAATATGCCTTTTATTAATTAAAAATTTTAAATATTTATGTTATATTAAAACTCCAATGGGAAGATCTTTAAAAAAGCTTCAATAGAGAACCCTCAAGTTACTAATCAATATTTTTAGTCGAAATATACTCTCCCCTTTTCTCCATTTCCCCTAAGGGAAAGGGGATTTCCTCGAGTGAATCAGAGAACCTTTTGTGCGTCAGTCTCTTTTTAAATTAATTAAAACATAGGCATGATAAGTGAAAAAACGGCGAGGGAAAGAGAAAGTCCTGTATTATATTAAATATTTATATAAAAAAGTTTAATGAGATTTGTAAAATAGGAAAACTTCCCTAATAGAAAAAGATAAATCATGAAGAATTTTAAATTATTCAAACAACATTTTTATATAGAGTTGCAAAAATTAGTTAGAAGATAGGCATATTAGGCCATATAGACTTCTAACGATCCATAATTATTTAGAAACGATATTTTATGGGGTCCAGGCATATTTATTTATACCATTTGGTATCCAAATGATTTAAATACATTCATCGGACTTCCTGGGATCAAAACAGCGTCCAGTGGCTTCCAGACTCTCTAACATTATTGACAATTGTCAACAACTGCCACTGACCCCCCCCTCCCCGGGAGATGGCAATTATTTCCTAAAAAAAAAGAGAAAAGGGGAGGGGGCAACAGAGAAGAGCAACTGCCGTTGCATTGAGTGACAATATCAAGAATTGCGGAAAGTCGAGTGAGTGGTCATGGGGAACCTGTGTGTGGAACGTCCACCGGTTACCATAGTTGGAATCAAATAAAATATAATTTTACATCTATATCTATACTATTATATAAAAGACAATCTCTGTCTGTCTGTCTGTCTGTCTGTCTGTCTGTCTGTCTGTTTGTAACGCATAGACTCCGAAACTACTGGATCGATTTTCATGGAGTTTTTTTTAATGGGTAGGGAATTTTCCGGGGGTGGTTTTAGGCTATCATTATATCGAATTAGGGGTAGGGAACCCCCCTTTTTAGGGGTTATCAATTACCCCATAGCAAAGCATTGGAAAACAGGATCTAACTCGCTTTACGGAAAATATATTTATCAAATCTTTAAAATGAAAAATAAAAACTCTTCCTCCCCCTAACAATTCGACATTTGAAAAGATTTTTCCGCTCTGCGCCCCCCCCCCACCCCTATAATTATTATTTTTTTTATTTTTCATTCGATTTTAATAAAATTTAAAATGTGGCTTTCTTAGGGTGCAAATAATTGAAAAATGGTATTTTAGACCTCAGAAAGTTCAATCACCCCCCTGCCTCCCCCTAAAATTTATTTTTCATTCGATTTTAATAAAATTTAAAATGACGCTTTCTTAGGGTGTAAATAATTGAAAAATATATTAATTTAAAATAAAAAATAAAAACTCTTCCTCATAATTAATTAAAATACATTTATCTGGACAACTCTTAGTCATATCCCGAGACGCCGCCCGCCAGGGCCTAGCGGGGTAGGGTTGCCGAAGGCAACCCTACCGCAGCTAGTACTTAATAAACTCCTAAATGGCCTCTGCAGGGTAGAAATGAAAATTAATAAAAAAAAAAGAGAAAAGTGATTCGATTTACGAATCTACTAATATACAAAACTTGTGAAAATGATTTTGTAAAATATACCAGTAAAATTTCAACCTCCTAGCTCTTTTCATTCTTGAGATATTTTGTTCACAAACACTCACAGACAGACAGACCAAGTCGCAAAAACCACTTTTTTGGATTCAGGGGACCCCAAAACGTGAAGATCCATCAAAATCTCGACATCGGATTTTTGACATGAATCCAATACTTTCTCTCTCTATATATTAACATATATAGAGGTAAGAGAAAGTAAAAAAGCTTCAATCAAAAATGATTTTAAAACATTTTTTGAGAAGACGATATAAGAAAATATATTTAACGCATAATGAAATCTTGTTTTCAAATTGTTTGTACTTTCATTCTAAATAATTTTTAAAGTTACGAGAGAGTATGAAATGATAGCACCTTAGGCCTATCTAACTTAGCATTTAGATAACAAACTGAGCTATCAAACTTTGTTCTTGTTTAAATATTATACGTATATATAGTCCCTGAGTAAGACGATTACAAGCTTAGTTGATGTCTTCTATTATATAAGAACTTGGTTAATAAATGTTTTCAAACTTTATTTCATTCAAAACTTTTTATTTTGGTATTATTTAGGAATCCTAATAAAAAGCAAAAGAAAACTAAAAAAAAAAAAAAAAAAGCTAACCAGTCGAATAAGATTAGAATGGGAAATTTTTTTGATGTAACCGTAAACAAAATCGAAATTGAACTGAAGCTGCCAAAATGCGTGTTGAGGTCCCATGAATCTATTTAAGTAGTTTTTGCAATGATGTCAGTATGTGTGTGTATGTCTGGTAATTTTTTTCGCCAACGAAAACTTAAAAACTATTTATTCAATTGATGGGTACAAATATTTTTTTCTTACATAACCTATAATTTTTTTTATTATATATTCAGAAACTAGACTCTTCTCCCGAGTAAAAAAGGTGTATGGATGTTATGCATGAAGGAACCAAGCGCCATTATGATTGATATTGTTTATACAATTAATTATTTCATCTAACCCAGCAGTTTTTAACCTTTGTGCTACATGTAAAGGCAAAGGTGGTATTATGGGCCCTGTTTGTAATATGGGCCCCATCAATATCATTAAGTAGCCCATGCCACGAATTCTAAAGGTAACAGCTTGAACTAGTAGTATGACTTCTCATAATGACCTGTAAAAATTTCTGGAAGCGTACAATGAGGGACAATATTAAGTCCCACCCATGCGTTTTCTACTTGTGATTAGTTAATTGGTTTAAAAATAAAAATATTATATATTTTTAATGGAAACTTTCATGGTTCAAACCTAGAAAATTTCCAATAAATATTTTCATTTTCTTTTATAAAAACAATGAAATAATCACAAGTAGAAAATGCATGGGTGGGACTTAATATTGCCCCTTGCTGTACCTGTCATGGTGGTGAAGTTACAGTCACTTTTATATTTCGTCGTCAACAAAACATTTTAAGGTAGAATGATAATATAATGTAGTAAAATATTGTTATTTTTCATGATGGCAATTGGGTAATATGGACCCCCGCTTGTGCTGGTATTATCCAGGGGCCCATATAATAGAATTTTCAGGTCAAGAAAGGGGGCTTTGCCCCCTGCCTCCCCCTGGCTACGCCCATGATGGACATTGTTTTGCATATAAAAGCTTCCTGGTCCCACAGCACAATTGAAAGTTGTGTACTGTGCTTATCACACCAGATTTTTAAACCTTCTCAAGAACACAATACACACTTTCCTTCTTTTATTGGTTTTATTTGAAACTCTATGAGGAATTTGTGATGTGAGTGTTTTATTTAATGAATTCCTGACTTATCTAGATTTATAATATGATTGTTTTAGAGGTTAATGTTTTCTTATCTTAGTTATGTCTTTTTTTCGGTCAACCGGAAACTATTATAATATAAAGAGTTTTTATTCTTACACGTTTTTTTCGAAAACTGAATAGTTTTTGTTTTTATAGAAACACACTTTTTACTTTCTCTTACCTATAAGTTATATAATATACGCTGGGCGTAACTAGGAAATTTGGGTGGGGGTCATGGGACCAGCTATCGTCGCTGGGGGGACCATGGAACCAGCCATCATCCGGGGGCCTGGAAGGCCCCATATTGACTCAATTTTTCTTGGGTCTGGGGCAGCTTTCTGGGGGCACCCCTCCTCTGGACCCCCCTAGTTACGCCCATGAATATATAGTGAGAAAGTATTGCTATCAATTTAATGGAAATACATGTTTGAGTTCAAAAAAAGTAGATCCGACGAATTGGCCTGTGTGTGACGATTTTAAGCTTGAAGGAAATGAGTTACGAGGTTGAAATTTTATATTTAAGTTAGGTGGGACTCCCATGGGAGGTGACACGAAGCTTTTGAACAAAATCGGCCAAAAAGTTCTAGCACTTTACTGATGTACTTTTTCAGTTTTTTTTTTTTTTTTTTTCGATTTTCTCAAGATTTTGATTAATATTCATAAATCAACTATTTCTTTTTAGAGTATACGAGAAAGTCATTCCCTATTTATTAAAATAATACTCGTTTTTTTTTTTACTATGCATGATATAAGTACATATGCTTGGTTATAAGGTCATAAAGCATATTGATTTACAAGATTAATTATTTAAAATAATAGTATACTTTGTATGTGTTTAATGATTTTCTGTTAAAAGGGTTGTTTGTTCAGCGCAGCTTTAAAATAAAAAAATTAAGTCTTCTCCTTTAGTTTTTGTTAAATTCTATTTAAACACTTGTTTTCTTATTAATTAATACAAAATTTGAACTGAAAGTGACGAAGATTATTAATTTTTTTTTTTCGTTAAGAAAATGACAACGACAACCGAAGACCGACAATTTTGTGCGGTTTTGGACCAAAGTGAAGGAGAGAGAGAGAGAGAGAGAGAGTGAGTGAGAGTGCGGACTGCGGCTTGGCGGCGCCATGGCAACCAACACACAGTCAGAGTGAGATGGAGAGATAGAGAGTGAATGAGTGCGAGTGAGAGGGAAAGAGAGAGGATAGAGAGGCGCATCGATCGTTCAACCCCTCGGCATCCCCACCCGAAGACGACAGTGACTCAGGCTCATATTTTAAAGCAACCCCCACTCACAAATACACCCACACACACACACACACTCAGCAATCAAAATTCACCAAAACTAACTTTATTTATTTAAATAATTAAATTTAAAGAAAAATTTTAAATAAAGAACAACTACAATATTTACTTTTTGTTATAGTTATATGTATATGAAAAGCTAATATTTAATAGAGAAAGGGTTTGAATGTATAATAAAAACGATGAGAAAATTAACGATAGTAAAAAGAATGGGAAATTGGTCAAATTAATTCAATGAGTAAACCACTATGGAGAGAAAATTATATCAAAAAAGTCTGGTGTAACAGGACACATCAACGACACAAAAAAATCTGGTGGGACAAGCACAGAACACCACTTTCGATTACCGAAGGTAAGAGAAAGTTGTGTGCTGTGCGCTAGTCACACCAGATTTTTTCAAGTTATGTCAAATTAGGGGAAGGGAACCCCCCTTATCAGGGGCTCACAAATCATCCAAAGGACAGCATATATTAATTTAATTTACCAAATCTTTCAAATGGAAATTAAAAATTCTTCCGCCCCCATAAAAGTCTGCATTTCAAAGGAAAATTTTTGAGTTCGGGCCCCCCCCCCCCTCTGATATAGTAAAAAAATTTCAAACATTAATTAATTCAATATCAAGGATTATACTATTAAAAATAAGAAAAATATAATTACTTTTTCATAAAGATGCACCATAATAAGTTGGCAAAATTCATTTGAAGAAATCCATCCAGATGTTGGTTTCTGCTATCGCTCGCTTACTATCGCTTACTATCTAAACAAAAAAATCTCAAAATGTTAAATAAAAAACTCATATTCAAAATTAATTCTCTTTTGACGAATTAATTAAGAATACAAGTTGACATCCCCGGCTGAAAATTAAAATGGGAAACATTTATTTTTTTTAATAGTTTATACATAGTTTTTACATAGGGGCCTCTGGAGCAGTCTTTTACACCTTAATAGCCCACAGACATCGGACCAGCAACATATTTTTTACATAGAAAATATAATTTTAAATACACAACACAAATTCACACATTTAAACTTCTTTTGAAGAGGTTGAGGCGTGGAGGCGTCTTCTTCATAGAGTATTTTGCCTTTGTTGATATGTATTCTTGGTCTTCATAGTCTTCGAAGAATGAATGTTCGTACTTCACTCACAATTCTTCCTTTTTATTCTTTTAATAAAATGCATAAAAATCAGAAAAGAAAGATCATAAAGATCTTAAAAAAGCTTTACAAGTGCAAAAATTGCAAATTCATTAAGTGTGACCACTCTCCCAAATTCAAATATCATTGTTGTTTAAGTGAAGCTAAGCTAAAGGGACCTATATTTAAATATTATTGCGCCCGGGGAGAGTGATCCCCCTCACCTCTATCATTCCCTAATATAATAAAAATCGAAAGACATGCATTTAATTTTGGCCGAAGAGAACTTTCATAGGCCTAAGGCCTAATTAATTTTGTCCGAATAGAAGAAACTTGTTGTATTTTCATTGGACTTATCATCTTAACACAAGGATCCGAACTGAACTGAGTACTGATGATGAAATACCTGCCTAAATCTAGTAATCATTTATCGAAAGGTTGTTATTACTCTCCACAAGAGAATCTTTATATTCACTTGCTGTTCGAAATCAATGTGATCAGAATCAAGAATCCAATGAAACATGACAAGTTTCGGTTTTTGAGTTATATCAAAAATAAAAAAAAAAATAAAAAACAAGAACTCGTCTCCTCATTCCAAACTCTAGACTGCCTATCGGGGGTAAACAGTGATTTTTGATTGCATGCTGATTTTCTAGCGAAAGGAAATCCGAGAGAGCTCAAGTTTACAAAAAATATTTACAAAAAAATAATGTCCCTTAATTCTAACAACTTGAAATAATAAAGCAGAATAAAAAAATGCAGTAGATCCATTGACATTTTAAAGTTTCAATAAATAGAGAAAAAATAAAATTTGGTTTCGTTGATATGATGAGAAAAATCTTTTGTATTTGTTCTTAAATAGAATTTATTAAAATATTTTTATGAACTCGACTCAACCTTAAACCAAGGATTAAGTGGTGAGGTAAATAAATAAAAAAATTTCAAAATATATCAAATAAATTTTGCTCCTAATAAATTGAATAGGTGTTTGCTAATTAAAATTTTATAATTTTTGTGAGTGTTCTATAAAATTTTAATTAGCAGTCACTTAAGTCAAGGACTGACTGTAAATATAATTCAAATAAGCCATTTAAGCACTTAAAATGAAAATAATATGATAACTATAAATTTGATTTTTATTTTGCTTTTTACAATTTTTGCTTATATAACTATTGCTTGCGAAAGAAGAGTAAAAATACAATGGAGTTATTATTATTATAATAAATAAAATTCTTAATTAATTATAAAATTGAACATTTTTCCTTTTTTAAAAAAATAAAATTGAATTATTTTTTGTACTGAAACTCTAAATTTGTAATCTTTTAAGCATTTGGAACTCACATTTTTTTTAGACTTTTTGGCTTTACTCGTTTTTCGCAAGCAATGATAAAATAATAAAAATAAGCGGATCTGAGGGGATTTAGAGGTTGAAAAAAACTTTTAGAAATTAAAAATTGACAATAACCAATTTTAACATTTTCAAAAGAAACAAGTCTTAAAACAAATTTTGAAAATTAAACATTTAAATTTATAGAAACCGTCCCCTTCATCATCGATGAAATGATCTGCTTATTAAAAATAAAAAGGAGACTCAGATTGGTAAAAATATTTGCAGCCAATTAATAAATTTTGTAGCAAAATTGTTTAGTTATGGTTTTTGACTTTTTGTGTTTATATTGATATTATAAGCTTTATTATGTGTATATGTGTAGATTAAAAATGGCTGCTTCAATTAATTAATTTGTTTAACTTTTTTGATGAACTTTCTTTAATTTGAATATTTGATTCAAAATATAATTTTTAGTTTGTAAACAAAAAATTAAAAAATCTAAATGGGCCTTATGTCCATTCCTACTCCTATAGAGAGGGCATGTAAATACCTTGTTTCATTTCCATCCTCCATTTCCATCGAATCGCTCGAAGAATACACTGAAAGAGAAGCCCTGAAGCTAAAAACCCACCCTTTCTTCAATACCTATTAGCTAAATGTTTGCCAGAATGGCAGAACACACCTTATAACTTGACGACTTGGAGATCTCGCAGAATGGCAGCAAGGAAACCTAACCTAAAGAGGAAGAGAGTTTGGGGCCTAAAATACCTATGTGTGTGTGAGTGTTTGAGAGGAAGGGTAGGGAGGTAGAGGATTGAGAAAGTTATTTTCATCTTTAAACTTCATTTGAACTGAAAATTGAATTTTATAATCAATTTTTATAAAATTTTCAAATATCTATAATTTTGTTTTTTATATATAAATTGATTTTTTTTTTCTTTATTCATTACAATTTTTATTTTATTTATATATAAAAAAAGTCGCACGGTCTAGAATGATTCGGAAAAAAATAGAAATCTACATAATTTATTTAGAGAAATTAATAGTTTTAGGTAAATGATGAAATTCTATTTAAAAAATAAATGATCTTTAATAAAAAAATATAGTAAAAAAATGAAAATAACCAAGTTGCAAATCAGGGTTCTCAACCACCGCGCATTGCAATTGCACCACGAGATGTTCTTTTTTTATATAAAAATTAAATTTATTTTTATTATTTATTTATTTCATTTTTTTTTTTGTAATTTAAATATAAATAACAACATCACGATGGACAAGTGCAAATATGAAAAAGATATTGCCGTTCAAAAGTAAAATGAAAATTTTTTAATTATTTCTATTATTAATGTAATAAAATAAATAAAAAAATCAATAATTGTCGGTTCGTGAATGAAAATAAGTTGGGAACCACATGACTTACATAATTTTGTGTATGTGTGTGTATAAGTGCGAATTCTCATTGATCAAAAACTAAAAAAATGTTATTTTAAAATATTTAAGTTTATCTTTGATTGTAAATTACTCTTGTTGTAAAAAGAATTTAAATTTTCTTTTTTTTATAGTGCTCAACTATAGGTTTGGTCCATTGAATGAAATCTGAGTCTCCTTTAAAATAAACGCTGGCCTTACTTCAAGTTCCTTGAGAAGAGAAGCTCTGTTGTTACTCCAGAAGAGAAGCTCAGTTGTTACTCCAGAAGAGAAGCTAAGTTGTTAATTCAGAAGAGAAGCTCTGTCGTTACTCCAGAAGAGAAGCTCAGTTGTTAGTTGTTCAGTGCAGGAGAGAGTCCGGCCAGTTTTGTCAGAAGAGAAACCAACTCAAAATTATTCTCAGGAAAGTAGACTCAGAACTAAAAATAAAAAATAAAAAGCAACAAAATTAATTTAAAAAAATCTGGTGTGACGCACAGCACACAACTTTTTTTTTTTTTTAATTTTAATCAAAATCGTTGGAGCGAATGTTGAGAAAATCGAAAAAAACTGAAAAATTAACATCAGTAAAAGTTTTTGATCGATTTTGTTTAAAAGCTTATTTTCACGCTCTAGAGGGTGCCTAACTTAAATTTAAAATTTCAACCTCCTAGCTCAATTTCTTCATGCTTTAAATTGGACACACACACAGACCATGTTGCGAAAACCACTTTTTGATTCAGAAGACCTTAAAACGTGTATATCCTTCAAATTATCGACATCGAATTTTTGAAACCAATACTTTCTCTCTCTATATGTATGTATATTAGCATATACAGTACATAGAGGTAAGAGAAAGTAAAATCATGAATATTTGAATATATTTTTGTTCCCTCCCCAAAGTTTGATTGTGCAGCTAGTTATTATAGAAATGTTAAAGTAGGTCTATTAAGAACAATGAAAATTTTTTTTTGGAATTAACGCCCGATGGTTCATTGTATATATTTTATAGCAAATGGTTTTTACTAGGGTCCGACCGAAACAAGATTTTCAGCCGAAACCGAAACCGAATATTCGGCCTCAACCTTAGTTTCGGCCGAAACCGTAACCGAAACCGAAACTTGTATTTCCTATAAAAATTTTTTTTTCATTTTACCTTTTTTTTTTGAATTTTTTTCCCTCCCGTGAAAATTATTTTACCTTTTTTTTAGGGAGGCTAAAATTTTTTTCGTCTCATCCCATTTTTTCAGACTCTGGTTTCGGCCGGCCGAAAGGTTCGGCCACTTTTTGGCCGAAACCGAAACTACGGCCGAAACCATGATTTTTGGCCGAAACTGGCCGAAACCGTAACCGAAACCGAATATTCGGTCGGTTCCTAGTTTTTACATTCATGTAATTTTTATTATATATTTATATTTTGTAAATATTGTAGATCTATATCTCAGCAAAAAACATCAGAGATGCAAAAAGGGACGCCTCGCATTATTTTTTTCCAGAGTCGAGGTGAAATCAAAAAAATGCGCCTCGCTTTTCTGAGTTATTTAAAAGCGACGAAATATTTTCACTTAAATAAAACCCGTACAGAATTTTATCCATATTTATTTGTTTCATATATGCTTGCTTTTATTTATTATATATCTCGGAAAAGCAAGGCGCATTTTTTTGATTTCACCTCGACTCTGAGCAAAAATAATGCGAGGCGCCCCTTTTTGCATCTCTGATGTTTTTGACTGAGATTTCACTTTTTTTGCGAAATATTACATTTAAATATTATTTAATCATTGTTTTTTTTTTGTCGACATATATTTAGAACTATAGGCAATTTGAAGTAATGTTTTTTTTTTTTTATTAATTATTAAGTTATCCCATGAACAGATGCTTTATTATGTATTCAAAACGATAAACAATGTAAATACATCGTTTGGTATTCATTCGAAACAATAAAAAAAGGATTTGTTCAAATTTTATAAAAATTTAGGGTTTTTAATTGTGTTATGTTGGTACGATGTAAATACATCGTTTGGTATCCATTTGAAACAATAAAAATAGGATTTGACCAAATTTTATAAAATGTTAGGGTTTTTATTTTTGTTATATTGGTACAATGTAAATACATCGTTTGGTATCCATTCAAAACAAAAAAATAGGATTTGACCAAATTTTATAAAATTTTAGGGTTTTTATTTTTGTTATGTTGCTACGATGTAAATACATCGTTTGGTATCTATTCAAAACGATAAACATAGGATTTGATCAAATTTTATAAAATTTTAGGCTTTTTATTTTTGTTATGTTGGTAGCACTTAATATTATCAAGTCTATTTCTAAGTGGAATTTTTTTTTTTTTTGAATTTGTACTCAAAAAAATCCGCTCAAAATAATTCGCGCCGTGGCCCCCAAATCTGGTTGTGCAGCTAGTTATTATATTCATGTATAAGAAAAATTATAATAAAATAGAAATTATATATTTATTATTCATATTTTCTGGAGTTTTATTGATAGAGAACTTGGGTGGGCCACCCAAGTCTTCCGGGACAGCTAGAGGTTATTGGATTAAAAGATAAGATATTTATAAATATTATGGATAATAAAAAATATTACTTGGATCTTATGGAAGAGAAGTTGCCAAGATGACGCTGGTTCCAGGACGTTCTCTCAACAGATTGTGGTGAGGTAAATAGAGTCGTTTAGTTGCCAGTGAAAGATCGATCCGAATGTTATCTGTTTTAATAATATAAAAAATGCATTGTTAGAATAAAAAATAATTACTCTCTTTTATTGTTAAAGGAAGGCTAATAATCAAACACAACAACGTATTACATTTGTCCAATCAAACACAAACTCAACTCGCAAATTTGCTATGTTAAACGATTTATTTATTGACTGGCTTACAGTCTTTGAGCGTTGATTGAAAAAATTCCATCTTTTTCAAACAAATCTAGTTGAAAAAATCATAATTTGAGTTATGGCAAATGAATCATGTTAGAAAGATTTATAAACTTTTCTCTCTTTTAATACTAATTTGAATATTTACTTGAAATATTAATTAATTTTATATAAAAATACATAAAACTAATTAAAAGATATCATTTTATAAAAGAAATAAATTTAAATAATAAAAAATATAAACTTTACCTGCTTAATTCGACGAACGGGGGGAGGAGGTGTCAATGGCGTGTAAGCGTCCTCTTGACTGGCAGCGGAGGGGCGGTGAGAGACGGCGCGACCGGTGAAGCCGCGAGAGGGGAGGGCAACAACCGCTTGGCGAGGGGAAATGACCTAAAAAAAAAAGGATCCCATTGTTAGAGCGGTAGAAATTTCCTCCCACTCCAGTAGGGAGGGGGAGAGATGTAGGGGAAGGCAAGAGAGTGATAGGGGAAAATCTTTATATCTTTATAAATAAAATAGCTCACTTTCTGTTTATTAGGCTAAATGAAATTGATAATTTCATGATCTATAATTAAATTATTTAAGTGGCTAAATTACCGACGGTTGGAGGCCAAAAAAATATAATACTACTACTACTACTAAATTATTTAATATCTCAAAGAAATCTAATTCAAAATTCACTTCTGTAGCATCATTTAAATTTTAACTTTCTCTTACTCTATATGGATCCTGTTATGCATTAGTGTGTCAAGCACCAAAAAATAAAAATTGAGTTAAGCACGGAATATTGTTTCAAATGCTATAATTAATAGTATTTTTTATGAAATATGTCCTAAAAAAATTTATATTTACTTGCACAATTGACAAAAAAATCCAATCGAAACAAAATACTTTAATGTTTATAGAAAAAAAAAAAAAAAAAAAAAAAAAAAAAAAAAAAAATACTTTATTTAATTTTATCAAATCTTGGTAGCTGGCGTTTGACACACTAATGCGTAACAGGGTTCATATATGAAATATATAGAGAGAGAAAGTATTGCGATCATGTCAAAAATTCGGTGTCGAGATTTTGATCGGATATACATGTTTTGAGGTCCCCTAAGTCCAAAAAAGTGGGTCCCGCAAAATTAGTCTGTCTGTGTGTAACGATTTTTAGCATGAAGGAATTGAGTTACCAGATTGAAATTTTATATTTAAGAGAAAAGTAAATTTAATGTTATGATATGATATTTATCTCATATTGACAGCCCATAAGCTCTGAAGATGGTCTCGACCGAGGCCGAAACGTTAGCCTAATGGGTATTAAATAAACGAAATAAATACTAGCTGCTTTTCTTTCTTCATCCTCCTACTCACCAACAACTTTTATATTTAAGTTAGGTACCCTCCCGGACACTCAAAATAAGCTTTTGAACAAAATCGGCCAAAACGTACTAGTACTTTACTGGTGTATTTTTTTTAATTTTTTTCGATTTTCTCAAAATTCCCTCCATCAAAATTTTTGAAAATTCAAAAATCAATTATTTTTTAGATGCTCTTTAAATATATTCTCATTTTGCCCTAAAAGTGTTTTGAAGTACGCTTTTTTTCAAATTCATTTTTCGGCTCTTCGATCCATAGAGCCAATTTTAAATCCCTATAACTAAATTTATTTCGACACAAAAAATCTGGTGTGACTAGCACGGTGAACAACTTTCTCTTACCGAAAGGTAAGTTGTGAACTGTGCGCCATAATATAATATAATTATAAATTCAGAAGCAAAAAATAAAAGATGCTCATTATAAAATTGCCAATAAATTTTCCCTCCCTCTCTTCCCCAGACTCTATCAAGGCTGCTGCTAACAACTTTACAGACTTGCATGGAGATAGTTTCCATCTGGGCGTGTTGCTCAGCCAACACCATTAGTTAACAACCCTAGTGATGATGCAATTGGTTCAATTTCCATCAGCAAGCATCTCTCTCTCTCTCCTCTCTCCCATTACAACACCATTAAAATTTTACAATAAACAAAATAACTAGTAATTAATAGACTTAAAAACATGTACATTTGGAATAACAACCCTAAGGGACTTGTGAATTGTTATTATCTAATATTTTCAATTATAAAACTTTCTCTAATATAATTTCGAATTTTCTATTAATTAAGTCAACTAGTGAGGTGTTAAAATAATGACTTGGTTTAAACATTTCAAGAGTAACAAAATTACATCAACCCTCATAGCAAATTTTTTAACTCCCTAAATTTTATATTTGATCTTTGACACCACTTGAGGTTTGACTCCTCGGGCGGATCTGTCATTCTACGCCTTTAATCCGGCATGGCATATGTAAACATGACCACACCTTTGAAAAATGAAAGTTGATAAAAGGCTTCTTTTATAATGAATTTAATTCGAACAAAAAAAAAAAAAAATATCGGGATTCCTGAGTCATACTTGGACCTATATAAAAATAATTTGAACTCTTTAAAATTTGAATTTTTTTACTTCACTCAGGGAAATTTTTTAATGAAAAAAAAAATCATTAGCATTAGGCTAATGGTTTTTGTGTTGAATACAAAAAGAGAAAAAGATCCTAAAACACAACCAAGTAAAAATAATTCTCTGAAAAACTCTTCAATTCAATGTAAATAAAATCTGGTGTGACTGGTCGCACAGGAAACAACTTTATCTTATCAAAGGAAGAGAAAGGTGTTATGTGCTTGTCATCCGAGATTTTTTGTCTCGACATATATTTAGTTTGCACCGATATTTTAAAATTCAAGATGTGAAAATATTTTTTTACCATGGCAACCATTTCTCTTATCTTTCCTATGAAGTACAAGAGTAAAGTGTGCTTCAAAAGATTCGAAGGCCAAAATGAGAATATTCTTTTTAAAGAGCATCTAAAAAAATAATTGATTTGTGAATTTTAAACAAAATTGTTGGAGCGAATTTTTAGAAAAATGGAGAAAAACTGAAAAAGTATATTAGCAAATGTATTATTTGCTTCTAACAAATACACTTACTCGGTAAACTGACTTATGAAACACCCTGTATATAAATAAGTAAGAGAAAGTAAAAATCCCACGATTTCTGAATTATAAATAAACAGAGCGAATGACTCCGTTCAGTAAAAATCTGCAAAAATTAATCGTTTTCTGCGTATAAAAAAAATTCTGCAAGTAAGCGACTCCGGCGTTATTCTATCTGAATTGATATTTTTGTAAAACTAAAATTGCTATATTAATTTTCACTTTATTATTGTAATAATCAAGCAATATAAAAGCAATTTTATGTTAACACTTTGAAGGGCAAAAATTTCAGTCTAGGGCTCATGATGTTGAATAAATTTTCATTGAAACGATGCATTAATGAGATTACAAAATAAACCCTTCGACATGTCTTTCATGACGCTTTGGCAAATTTTAATAGAGAATTAATCAAAGCCTTTATAGAACTATCTCATATAAAATAAAAATTATTTTGAAATGCTAGGGAGAAATATTTTATATAGAATGATATATTACATTTGGACCCCTTAACATTGTGAAAATTTATAATTTAAAAATTGGTCATGTTGAAAGGATCGGTTTTCATCATCTTATCACTCTTGTTAAGCAACATTGATCATGGATGAATTACCGCTTGGGAGCCCCATGTGCCGTTGGCAAACACCCAACGCAAGGAAGAGAATTTGTTCCGAAGTTTTGAAAAAAAAAAAAAAAGGGGGAAGTGCTGATAGCGAGTGAGAAGAGTATCCGACCCTAAAATTTAAGAGGGGAGACGACGATCCCCTCTTATGAAAATGCGAAAGAAGATAAAAAGCAAAAAAAAAAAAAAAAAAAAGAGGAAGAAAATTAATTTGCATTTCAATCAGAAGAAGAAATTAAGATTCCGGTGTGTCACCTCGAAATTTTGGTATTCCATTTGACTTGGATTTATTATTTCATTAAGTTATTAATTTTACCTAGATATATAATTACAAGATTTAATGAGTTATCGGTTTATTAATTTAATTAGTTTTCTTGTTTACTCTACAATCTTCATCAATAAATTTCTAAACTATAATCTAGAGTTTATAGTTTCTACATAAAATTGTTTTCGCTACCTTTATTAAACAGCAAATATCTTATTAAAGAAAAATATTAAGATAAAAATCAGTAATTACAATTTGTGAGAAATTTTAATTAACGTATCAATAATATGAAAATGTCGATATTTTAATGACGATATGAAATATAGAGAAAGACCTATATGTAACATGTTATATCCAAACAACCGATATGGTTCTTTAAAACAATAAATTGAATTTTATGTGAATAAAATCCAATTTAATACAAATCAATATGCCTGTGAAACAAAAACATTAAAAACCTACTGAATACAAAGCCGTTCCTAACCCTTTTGGCGCCCCCAATTCTCCTTACCTAACCTACCCTCAATCAGTGTTTTATTTGTTAAGTTTGTTCGTTAAAATATAGGAAAATAGATAAAAATGTAATGTATAAATTGGGCTATTGACTGGCCGGTTTATTGAAAATCAAACTGTAATGCACATAAAAGTATTATTGTTGTTGTATGTAGTATTCTTTGGATTATTCAATTTTATTCCTACGCATATTATATCTTTTTTTTCGCCCCCGTACCCCCCCCCCCTCCAGCAAGTGCACGTTCTGTTCCCTCGTACGGAACCAGGGAGCGATTAATGCAATTTTGTCGGTGGGGGCGGTTTTTTTTTTAATTTTTTTAATTTAAGGTATTTTTTGGCATCTATGGCCATTTAAATCCCGCCCCTATTTATTTAAATTGATTGGTAGCCAATTCAAGATAACTAGTTTTTAAACAAATTTTCATTCGTTGCCTGGGATCTGAACCTCCTCCCCTTGGTTTTTATAATAATCAATATTGATATTTGTAGTTTTCTTTAAACTCTAGACCACGGGAGGCGCCGTTGAATGCATTTATTGATAGACTTTATATTTATTCCTGTTAATTTGAATAAGAACCAATAACATATATAGTTAAAAAAAAAGTGATATTTAGACATTTTGCGAGTTTTCATTCATATTACAAGTTTCAATTTTGATAAAAAAATATAATCTCTCGGGAACGGGTGAACCGCAACACCATCGAATCCATTATAATTATAAGAATATTAATTAGTATAAAAAGAGTATGAGTATATCAGTGGCGTAGTGAGCTTAACTCGCGCCTGGGGCACAATACCTTTTTAGCGCCCCCCCCTCCCCCATTTTAAAACCATATCATATTATATGTAAAATATACAAAATTATTAAATTACACTGGCACTAAATTTAAAATATATTTTCCAGAAATCAATTATAATAAAAATAAAAATTATTTAGCAATTTTTTGTTCTGCGGACCATTTGGCGCCCCTTTGAGAGTAGCGCCCGGGGCATGATGACCCCCCTTGCACCCCCCTCGCTACGCCACTGGAGTATATATATGATGATGATAATTATTACTTTCACCAACGAGTATACACAGGGCAGAGTATTTATTTATTAGAGTGAGGTGGATAGCTGAGTAGATATTGTAGTAAGGAAGAAAGAAAAGAGCGATTGCAGCTAAGTTTATTTCGTTTATTTAGCGCTTCAAGCCGACGTTTCGGTCAGATATACGACCATCTTCAGGGCTGAAGCGTGTCAACAAAATTCCTCAAAATGTCGAATGGCACAATTGTGTAAAGTATATTTTGCCATTTTATAAGGACCAACAGGCTATGCGAGTCAAGTTTAGAATTAGTTTTAACATTCTAAACTTGACTCGCATAGCCTGTTGGTCCTTATAAAATGGCAAAATATACTTTACACAATTGTGCCATTCGACATTTTGAGGAATTTTGTTGACACGCTTCAGCCCTGAAGATGGTAGTATATCTGACCGAAACGTCGGCTTGAAGCGCTAAATAAACGAAATAAACTTAGCTGCAATCGCTCTTTTCTTTCTTCCTATTTATTTATTTGTATCGTTAAAAAATTCTACCTCCAGATTTTGATGAACTTTCAAATGCAAAAAAATATTTTTGGAATATTATACCTGGTGTGTGTGTAGGCCTATGTTAAGTGTGTATGAAATATTATATCTTATATATGCAACAAACTATATGAAATATGGTTTGTGTTTATTACACTAAAATTATAGATTTGTCTCAACTTTTGAAATAAATCCATCAACAAGAACTTAGCCAACTTTAGTTTCTCGAGTTTGCAAGAAAGTCAATGGGAGGTTATTTGTGATTTGAAAAATTTTATATGATTAGTTTAAAATGAATAAAGTTTAGATGATTTTAGACAAGCTTAGAATCCTCTCACATCACTTTATTTGATAATATTATAAGATAATTTGAGAATCTTCAATTCAAATTATTTTTTGGTTTTTGGATAATTATAAAATCTATATATAGCAAGATTTTATTAATAAATTCCGATAATAGGATGAGAGAGAGAATATTTGTGAGCCACCCTATGGAATATAGAAGTGTCGAAAGGAAGTTTCCGTGTTATCGCCACCTACTTAAAATTCATTTTCTGATTTTAATCTAAATTCTTTATAAAGAGATTCCCAAGAAATAAAGTTATTCATCGGCTGAAGGGTTTTCGTTGGAATGCTCGTAATTTAACATTATTATTTTGTATTATTAAAAGAGTATTTTGGTAGAATAAAGATGCGTGATCGAATATGGCATTAAAAAAAGTAGGAAAGAATGTACAGTAGTAAATTCAAAGGGGCGCTCTCACTGTGTATTTTCTTGACACCGATGAGGTAGAGAACATATTTTAAAAAACAGGAAGTGATAAGGACCAAAACGTATTTTTCCCTGAACCAGTTTTTTATTCTGAATGCGAATATGTAATTATTATTTTTCTGCGACCTTTAGTTCAGGCCTTACTTTTTATGCGTACGGACAGACAGACGGACATGGGAATCTCTGCATATGTTCTCTCACTTAGTACTACGTACAGTGAGAGCTAAAAAATTAAAAGAACCGCTACAAAAATAATTTATTATTAGTTGTTATGCAAAAGGAAATTGTTCATCTTACAAGTAGCTCCTGTTCTTTACCCCATACCCATACCTGCATTGTCTCTGTCTATTTGGCCAGCCAAAACTACGTAAATTTGAAAAGAATTCAAGTTTAAAATTGCAAATAGTTAGGAAGATTATAGATAGACCTCAATTCATCTATTTGAATTTCCTAAATAAATGATTTTCCATCGATTTTATGATAAAATATGTACATAGTAGCCTTCACATATATGAATATATTTCTTTAATCGAAATATATTAGAAAATTTAAAAAAAGAATTCCTTCTATATTATCCGCCTTTTTGTCGTCTGAGTTTGAGTGACTTTCAATATACTCCATTGTAGAGATGGGGGAAAAAGAATTCGAATATTAAAAGTAGAGAGAGAGAGAGAGATATTTATGATTCCTTCGTTTCTCCACTTGAGAGGAGTGTTGAATGAGAGAACTTGGATAAATAATCATCTCTAACATTTTATTTATTTTTTTGCTGAATAAAGTGAAAAAAAGTTTCTTTAAAAAAAAAAAACTGGATGGAAGAGGAGGGAGGACTTCATTGAGTCCAGCAGCACAATAAGATTTAAAAAAAAAGTTTATTAAACCATGTAATATTCAACTCATTCTTATCAAATATGTCTAATCGAGCGAAATAGAAATAATTGGGGATCAGCTCTTTTTGTGGGTATTAATAACAACCAAACAAGAAATATATATAGGCTATTACTTGAGTGAGTTTATTTTTGTTATTGATTTTGCAATAATAATGGCAAGTTTTATTATTGATCTAAGTATCAAAGTGGAGGGCTAAGGCCTTGGTGAAGAGCAACAACCTGATAGATATACTCTTTAGCAAAGGCTGAAACTTGGATGGGTGGCTCCAAGGAACAAAAGTTTTGAAAGACCTTGGGAAGACATCGATACTACTGTACTTCAACAAAATATCATTAAAACGACCTCGACAGCTGAAAAGAACTTTATTCAGTACACAATTTTCCCAAGCCGAATTTCCTAAGACTAAACATCATACTATCTATTGCAATAGTATTGAGTCTAAAGCCCGGAAGTTAAGCAGACCAAATGGCACCCGCAAGCTAAAGCTGAGAAATACCTTTTTCAAAGCAGACAAGAAAGTTTTAGCGTGCGATTTGGGCGGACAAACTATCGGGCTTTAGTCTCAATACTATTACAATAGATGGTACAGCGAGCGCCACAATTAAGTCCCCACCTGGGAGCTAGAGCCTTGAGTATATGCAGCCCAAACGCTAAGCTGTCGAATGGGTTGTCTCAAAACACGCTTGGCCCCTTCATTTCTTCCAAAAAGGAATCTCACTTAATATTTATTTATTTTATATTCAATTTATGTGTTTTTGGAAGAAATGAAGGGGCCAAGCGTGTTTTGAGACAACCCATTCGACAGCTTAGCGTTTGGGCTGCATATACTCAAGGCTCTAGCTCCCAGGTAGGGAATTAATTGTGGCGCTCGCTGTACATCCTCAAGACAGGGGATGTCAAAAAAACATCTCTCTATCAATGATGTCATCTGATGGAGGGAACAATCATCAGGATCAGCTTCTAAAACACCGATTATACATCTGAGAGTAGTTAGAGTGGCTATCTTTGGATACACCATATCCTAAAGATGGGTGACATTTAATCTTCATTGGTATGGGAAAATAAAAAGGCTTAGACTGGATGAAGTTAGTAAAAGAATTTGATTTTCGGTTTAACTGTAGATTATTTGTGGTGGTGTGGTTTATTTGGATGAAGTTCTTTTTTTTAAATTTCTGTTAAGATTAACTAAGAACAAGAATAAAAATTTATTTAAAGTCACCAGACTAAAAGAAGGTAATTAAGAAGTGCCAATTTTTTCTATTAAAGCATTTACCTTTAGGCCTATTCGAATCTCCCCCAGAAGAGAAAGATTTTGCCACTAGATTAACTTTAGAACAAAGAATATTGCAATGAATTGAAAAGGAATCTGAGAGCTGAGAGAGGATGGCTTCCGTTCTATAGTATAATTAATTTCTTCTTGGAATATTCAATTCATTCTTTTATGATTTTCTTGGACTGTTGACAAACCTAAAAAGGACCAAAGAATATCCAAGATATTAGAAGAGTTGGAGACGGGAAATAAAAGGTATCGTAAATTCAGATGGTTTGTCAGAGGTTAAGAGAGGTCTTTTTGGGGAAGAAAAAAGAACACTGATGGAAAGAAAGAAGTAAACGGTGGCAATAAACTATTAATAATGTTGTAGTGTTTTTAAACTAGAAAAATTAATTTATTATGGGTTAGGGGGCTCAAATACAACAAAATTGGGTTGCCTTGTAAGATGTGATGTATAAGAACATACATTCCTTTCTATAAATCTTCCCCTTTATGAAAAGCTAGCATTTATATAAAAAAGTTTTCAATGGATGTAATATTGCTTTAGCAGGCCTAATTAAAAAATGCCTACATTAGCTATTTGGCTTTATTTTTTGAAGTTATCAAAAGGACATTTGTGTCTTTTATGAAAAAAAAAGTGAATAATAGAAAAAAAGGCACAAAAAAAACTTGTAAAAGTTAAAAGCATAATAACAAGGGTAGAAATCTTTTTACTATAGATGGCAACTTTTCATTACTTTTTACTGACAATCAGAGGGTTATATTCGAAAAATACTTTTTAAATAGGTTGATAGTTTTGTGTTTTTCTTTCATGTATAAGACAACTAGGTACTGTATAAAAAAAAATTAAATTTCTCAAAAGTTGCGTCATTTAATTTTTATTTTTTATGTATTTGGGGGAAAATGGGATCCAAACTTTTATTATAAAGGTGAATATATTTATTTTCTATATATCTTTGGGGAGCCCAAACGATCAGAGGGTCACTTTGTCTTGAATGCTTTTCGGATAAACAAACGGGGAACCGAGTAAATGGCTCTTTATGCCCCGAATGAAATGGAAAAATTATCATATCTCCATAAAAAATATCGTTTTATCGAGAACATCAAATAAAAAAATATATTTATTATCTATGGTATATTTCAATGAAAATTAGTTGTTTTTTTTTACCATCATTTTATAAATAAACTTATAAAAATTCGGAACATGAAGTTCATTCACACTCTAAGATTGATTTTTATTCAATTTGTTTTTTTTAGAATAAATACATATCAAAATTTATATTAGATGAAATTTGTTTGGGAAATTTTGTCTTGTTTAGGGTAAATGAAAATAGGAAGGCTCTTACGAAATAATAATAAAACCACGAAAAGGAATAAACAACTTGGGGCCCCTTGAACATAGCCAGAAGACAAATATGTTCGGATGAAATGGCTGCCTATCTTCAAGGCATCCAAAAATGGAAGAGCTTTTTTTTAATTTTTTTTTTTACTATTCATCGGGTATTTATAAATATGTATCAAAGTGAATTATAACAAAATGAACTTTTGTGAAATTCAAATGAAAATAACAATCTGGTGTGACTGGTCGCACAGCACACAACTTTCTCTCACCTTTGGCAATTGAAAGTTGTGTTCTGTGCTTGTCACACTAGATTTTTTTGTGTCGACATATATTTAGTTTCAACCGATATAAATATTTACATTTTGTTACCATGGCAACAATTTCACCTATCTTTCCTATGAAGTACAAGAGTAAAGTAGGCTTCAAAAGATTTCAAGGGCAAAATGAGAATATAGATTTTAAAGAACATCAAAAAAAAATTGATTTTTGAATTTTAATCAAAATCGTTAGTGTCAATTTTGAGAAAGTGGAAAAAAAAACTGAAAAAGTACATCAGTAAAGTACTAGTACTTTTTGACCGTAAAATTTCAATTTCATACCTCTATTGGTTCTTGAGATATTTTGTTCACAGACACACACACACACTTCCTATGAACAGACCATGTTGCGAAAACGATTTTTTTTTTTGACTCATGGGACATCAAAACGAGTATATCCTTTAAAATTTCGACATCGTATTTTTGATATGAATCCAATACTTTCTCTCTATATACCCCATATATTCACATATAGGTAAGAGAAAGTAAAAATAGAATTCTCTACATTTTAACGATTAAATTTTTGTTAGTCAAATTGTATAAATAAAATCAAATGGTTATAAAGAAAAATTTTGATATCAATATACAATTCTATAATATTCTGTTACTCGCCTACAGGGGTTTACTATAGAAGAATATTGAGTATTTGCGAATAATTATATTTCAATTTATGTTATACTCGTTTTTGTAATTAAAAATATTTGATTAAATTATGTTGTTTAAACAAATCATGTCATTACTATTAATTAATATTCCAATATTTATAAAGGGTCGGACTAAGCCGAGCGCACAACTTTACCCACCTACTAGTCAAGAAAAAAATATTGCCCCCCCCCCCCTAATGGTCCAATGTTTACCAAAAGCTTTTCAGTTATTGCCCAAAACGTAACAATTACGGCCCAAAGAAGTGAAATGAGAAAAAGATCAAATTTAACTGTTACTTTAATTTCGCAAAATATTCCAAGTAACTCTTAATACTTTGGAAATGATAGCGAAAGCAAAAAAGTTTTATCCAAGTTTGTCGTACAAAACCTGACACCTACATGCAATCAACTTGTTTATCATCTTCTATTTCTGGATGTTTTATGTTAATCCCTTTTTATAAGAGATCGAGAAGATTACAAACTTTTTTTACCCTCATATAGCAAAATATCTAGCTGTTCGCATCCCATCTCATGCGACAATTCATTTCAATTGAATTGGCTACCAATCAAGGTTAAATAAAGAGAGACGGGGTCTAAATGGCAGGCCTTCGCTGCCAAAAAAGAACTTTAATGAAGGGCTAACCCCCCCAAAAAAAAAAAAAATAATTATCTGGTACAAAATGTATATAGGCCCTCTCTTCCAGAGACGCACCAGACCCCCAAATGTCTCGGTACGCCCCTGAGTACACAGTGGGGTAACTACAGGGAAGCAACTGGAAGCAACCCTTTCGGGCCCCCGGCTTTAAGGGCCCCCTTTAAAAATTTATTTATTTATTATTTATATAAAAAAATCATATTTTTTTTTTGTTTATAAATATCCTTTAGAAATATTTAAATAAGAAATAAAAAAAAATGTTAGAAGGGGCCTCGTAGTTAGAATTTGCTTATGAGCCTAAAAAATTTAGTTACGCCACTGATAGTACATTGTATTTTTGTTGAAAATCCTCAAAGCAAAATCTTTGAAAATTACTAATAACTTAAAATGTATTTATATTTTTACAGGAATGAAAGGTATAAGTATTTTTTATAATAGAAAAAACAACAACATATTTTTGGCAGAAACCCGCTAAATGCAAAATTTTAACAATTTTTTAAGCAAAGTATAAATATTAATATGATAATCGAATTATATGCAAATTCCATTAATATGCTTAATTTTTTTTAAGCCAAAACCTAAATGAATATTAAGGTGCGCGTCTCGGGGTGCTAATTTTGAGAGTTTCCAGCGGCCACAATTTTGAAGCTATCGACCCCAAATTTTTTTTAAATTAAAGCTATTTAAAATATCTACAACTTAATAGAAGCCTTTTTTTTATTTTCGAAAAAATAAATTTTTTTGTAGATTTATCGCATTAAATAAAAGATATTTTTAAAAAATTCGCTCTACATTTTATAGATAATTAATTTAGTATTAATTGTGTTAAAAAATAATTAATTTTTTACCCTTAAATAATTAGCAGGAATCTTTCAAATGAAATAGAATAATCCCTTGTATCCCTATGGGAAAAACTAACGCCATCTCTTGCCGCCTAGAGTAACTAGGTAGTCAATCGTCTTCTAACGGCTTTTCGAGACGCGGACCTTAAAGAAAGAATGTTTTCTTAAAATTAAAAAAAAAATCTACTTAGGCCTAACGAGTTTTTAAAATAAAGATTCAAATCTACATTCAATAATTTATACCTGATTACAACTGATTTTTTATGTATATAAAAAAAGAAGAAAAATAGGGGAGACAAACAAAAGAGGGGTTAGATCTAATGGCAGTGGTAATTTTGCTTAAACGTATTTTATTTAAACAAATTAGTTTCTCTCTTTTTTTTTTTGTTTCGTTGACTTGTCAAATAAACAGCCTGTCTTCGAAGACATATGGCAATAATTCGTTAACTGTCAGCATAATTACTTTCGAGGGGGTCGATTTCGGTTGATTTTTTTTTAAAAGCGGACAATGGCGGAATGATTCCTCTTCGGCTGCTTTTTTTATTTTATTTTATTTTTTTTTCCGTTCTAGGTCTCATTGAATAATCAATGGTTTTCAACAGGAGAGGGGGTCGCACTTTGAGACAAGAGGAATATCAAATCGCTCTCTAAAACTAGCACAGGGCTTCTCTCTACGAGG
Source organism: Euborellia annulipes (assembly GCA_023213315.1). Taxonomy (NCBI): domain Eukaryota; kingdom Metazoa; phylum Arthropoda; class Insecta; order Dermaptera; family Anisolabididae; genus Euborellia; species Euborellia annulipes. Next base: position 33,612 of record JAKCPI010009323.1, on the reverse strand, counting down.
GAATTCTTGATAAACCAGAGATTTCTCAAGATTACCATTTGCAAGAGAGAGAGAGAGAGATAAGAAAAAGAAGAAGGAACTCTCTCTCTCTCTCTCTCTCCCAACTCCTTGCAATTTTAACTTCTGAGTGAAACTAACAAATCGAGTTCGTTAATGAAGAGAATAGACCTAAATTAAGGTAAGTAAAAAGTAAAAACGAAACGTATGGAAATACGACCCTATGATTAAAAAAGAACTATTTCTTCTGATTATATATAATTAACTTTAGAGTTTAAAGATCTCAGGTCCATGGTGAGGTCATTTGATCTATTTGGGGAGAGAATTGGAAATGTCAATTAAAGAAAAAAAAAAAGAAATGTTACACGTCGGCAAAGAACGAGTAGCGATTAGGTTTAGGGCGGCTGTGTCAAAAAGGCATATATACTTTCCCCGAAACGGGAGGGCTTCATGTTCAATAATGAGATTTATGCACTTTAAAAAACAAAATCTGCTATTATCGTTAAAATTGCCGAAAGAATTTTTAAAAAAAATCTAATCTTGCTGGGCTCCTAAAAAGCGTGGTGCCTAATCGGTAATCCGGCACTGATCAAAAGGTATAAATAAAAATTTTATTCTAAATAAACTTAAATTGTCGTTTATTTTAGAAAAATTATAATATAAAAATTGTCTTATTAATTACAATAATTACAACTTTTCAGCTGCTAATTTTCTAACACTTTTTATATGATTATTTGCTAAAATAAACCACAATTTAAGCCAAAAAAAAAAATCTTTTATTGGAAGAGGGAGGAATAAAACCAGCGTTTAGTCAAATAACTACACACTACAGGAGGTTTTGGTAACTATAACAGCTGCCATCTTCAGTCCCAAAGATTAAGGTCTCCCTGTCATATATTATAAGATAATTTTGTGTAGGAAGCATCAGGCTGATCAGGCACTGAAGATGCCAGCGACCAAAACGTCTGCCTTAACTAAAACGCTGGTTTTATTCCTTCCCACTACTCTCATATACCCAGCAGCCGATCTAATTTATAAATGTCTTATTTCTAATAACAATAACAATAATCGTAGAAGTCTAAATCAATTAATCAAAAATTTTATTTATTTTTAGATGTCGACGTCCCCCCCCCCCCCACCCGTGGTCGAGAGGCTAGAGTTGCTGACAAATATCAATAATAAGAGTCTGGAAGCCAAGGGGCGCGGATTCGGACCACAGACAGTCCGATGAATTGATTTATTAAAACATTTGGACATCAAATTACAGGACTTGTGTAATAATTTGAATATTTGACTAAATAAAATATATTAATATTTTTATAAAAGTAGATGTGCGATTTGACCCTGCTTAGGATCTAATGTAATAATAAATAATTGAATCAAACAATCGATTGACGCTTTCAGTTGCTGTAGCAACATTCGCAAAATCAGTCCAGAATCGAATGCTCGAAAAAAAAACATACATATCGGAACAATATTAAAATATTTTTAACCCCTCTGAATTTACATGCATATTCAAATAAAAAAGAAAATTTTTTGTTTGATTTAACCTTAATAATTTTTCAATTGGTTTTGTAAATCATAAATAAACGAATAATAATATACATTTATAAAATAAGATAATGATTTCAGCATCTGTTTTGTGAATACAAACATTAAAAAAAAAGTTAATATGGTTCTTTGCCTGTTGTAAACAAGGATTAACATAAAACATAGCAGTAGACCAGAAGGTGATAAACAAGCTGATTGCATGTTAGTGTCAGGTTTTGTGCTCTAAACTTGATAAAAACTCTTTTTGCTTTCTAGAATGGCTTAATAATAAACATGAATGAAATTATGAACAAAAATGAAATGAATAAGAGGATTTTTTTTTTTTTTTTTAATTAAAATTATGATGAGACCAACTAAGCGAGGATGCAATTTTAAAATAAATAATATTATACGTGGTAAATACATTAAAAAAAAACCATTTCAAGTGGGATGCGATGTCACGATTTTTAATGAAAAGTTGTAAGGTCAAAGAATCTATTTAAATCCCCATATGATTAATTAGAAAAGAAAAAGTGGAATTTTCAATAAATAAAATCATTTTTGTGTGTGTCTCCCCAAATCCCTCTTTTTTGTAAGAACGTCCATTTGAATTTTCCAAAAAATATAAATTATTAATTCTTCTCTTGGATGAATATATTGACTACTATTTTTTTTTTATATAAAAAAAGTAAATTAAGTCTTTAATCTCTTGGATGAATTCAAGATATTAATCAGTAATTAATCTTCTTAATAAAATTTGGCGTTGTCTTTTTTTTCTCTCATTTTCTTTCATCCCAAGAGACAGGAATAAATTTAGCCCAGAAAATGATTGCATGTTTTTTTATAGACAATCTTTCGCTTAATAGCATCAAATATTAAATGAGATGAAAAACGTTGCTTAATCTATGGAACAAACAAAAACTCAATATTTTTTGTCGGTTAATAGAAAAAAAAAATCTTATTTAATCAAAATTAATAATGTAATCATTTTCATATTAAAGATTAATTTACGATTAGCTTATAGGATTAAAGGAGAATATTTTCGAATCGAGATTTCATTCTTTAATTTTAAGAACTTTCCTCTCCTATACCAAACGTCGCGGGTTCGGACCCAGGCAGTCCGAAGATTTTATTTAAGCCATTTGGATACCCGATGGCTTAAATAGAAATGCCTGAACCCTCAATATATATACATTAATTACAACGGTTATCGTCTAAAGTCTTAAATGGCCTTAGTTGCCGAAAAGACTGTGTGAATGTGAGTGTGAGTGTGAGTGTGAATGAGAAAAAAGTGTGAATGTTTTTAAATAAAAAAAAAAAAAAAAAAAAAAAGAACTTTCCTAAGAAACGAGAACTATTCCTAATGCAATATACAAAAAAAATCTATAGAGTATCGATTTAACCTGGATCAAGAAAATATCGCGCTCTTTAAGTTTTTCTCCAGTGTGAATTAGGAAGAAAAAAAAACTGGCAGCAGAAGCTGTGTAAGCAAGTTCCAACATAAAACAAAACAAATAGAGAAAAAGTATATTTGGGTGGAAATGATGATGTAAGCAATGGTTATTAATTCGTTCCTAGATTCAATAAAAATTGTATGTAGAATGTAGGTCTACCCAAAAGAACAGATGTTTAAAAATTATATTGTCTCTATCTTAAAAATAATTTTAATTTTTTTAGCTATCGACGTTTTTGTCGCCTATTTTCAGGACACTTAATTTATTGTTAAATAAATTAAAATTTTTAAGAACTTATGATAATTTTACAATGTTGCATAATTACAATTCATTGTTTGAATATGTACAGTATATATTAATTGATTTTCTTGCGGTGAGTTTATATTATATAATCAATTATCTTATTTATTAACAATACGAGTGATTATACAGTAATTAAGGCCATAGCAAATATATCAATTTATTTATATATATGACTAATCAAATAATGGATGGTAATGATCTGTTTATAAATATAATATGCTAATATCCGTTTGAGTGCCAGTCCAGAAAAATTAGTAGGGTCCCCAAATTCGCAAATGTTGAGGCTCAAAAAAATTTTGAAAAGTGAAAAGCATTGAGAATCAACCATTGAATTAAATAATATTAAATATTACGTTAGATGATGTTCCAAGTTTTATTGGTCAAATAATTCACTTATACGTATTTCGACATTACTAACATCTTCAGAAGTAGATTCATAATTTTTCTTTTAATTCGCGGTCTTTTTCAGCAGCTGAGGCCATTTAGACTTAAAGATCACAACTTTGATTCTACTTCTGAAGATAATGGTTGAAATATTGTGCATATGACTAATAAAAACTTGATATTTATCTTATTTTATACTATTAAACAAGCAATGTACGTTTCTTGGTTTGTTTGTTCATATATTTATATATATATATATATATATATGTAAGTACATCATTTCACGAATACGGCTATAACGATTTTTTTTATGTACTCACCAAAAAATAGAAATTGTAGAAATCCTGGAGCTGAACGACGAAGTCTTGCTGACCATCATCGGCTTCTCAATCAAGTATATAACGTAAAGAAGAAAATAGCCAGGGTCCAGAAAATAGCCAGGTTTGAAGCCGTTCTGAATCAGCTGTAACAAGAATAATAACATGTAGAAAAGTATATCTATATGTGAGGAAGGAATATGAGAGGGGCAAAGGAATTATTATATCTATCATTTCCAATTTAAATATAATGGCGGGTCAGGATTTTTTAAGTAAGGTGGTCCATTGTATAGTAAAGGATTTGTATATTTTGTATAGTAAAGGCGGTGAGCAATTGGCAGATACAAGGAGGGAAGAGTTAATAATAACTATATATTTCCTAAAAGGTGTAACTATATGCGAAAATATGCACAATCAAGAACTAAAACCCAGAGGTGTATTAGCCTTGTCAAGGCATTATTCTCCTTTCTCTACTATACTTCACGACTACTAATGATTTTTTAATTAGAATTACAAATGACATGACTAATTTAATAACGACCGTTCTGGGCGAAATATCCCAAAATGAAATTCAATAAATAAAATAAAAAAAAAAACGATAAGGATGGAAAGATAAAAATTGGACAATATATAACTTCCATTCCACCTGGCTAGTTAGTTTATAATAGCAGCAGTGAGACATAGATCTATTATGGTCATCTATGAAGTAAAGTTACAATTTAATTCCTCGCACTCACGGATATATAACCTCATATACGCTGATTTAGTAAGTCTATTAAATTCGATTCGATTAGACTACACAACATTTGAAATATTCCGGTTTGTAGCAAATGACGATGAGCAGCAAGCACTACGCAATCCAATTCAGTTCGATTATCTCCGCATTAACGACTCGAGATAATTATACACGATTGAAATATAGCCCTATTAACATTTTCATCTACATTATTAATGAAAGAATATATTTTAATGAGCGTTAGTAAATTTTCATATAATATTTGAGGGCAAAATGAAAATATAGGCCTACATTTTAAAGAAGATCTAAAAAATAATTTATGAATTTTAATCAAAATCGTGAGAGTGAATATAGAGAATGGGGATCGAAAAAAAACTGATAGCATACATCAGTAAAGTACTAGTTCTTTTTGTCCGATTTTGTTCAATAGCTTCATGTTAAGTCCCAGGAGGGTACCTTGCTTAAATATAAAATTTCAACCTTCTAGCTCTTTTCTTTCTTGAGATATTTTGTTCACAAATACTGTACACACAGGCCATTTTGCGTGTTACTTAACAACTTAATTAAAAAAATCTGTTAATTCTATTAGTTTAAACTTGTATTAAAATTTAATTGAAACTCTTTTCATTTATTCATAAATTATAAGTTTATAAAATTGCGTACTAATTATATTGTAATCTTTAAGTATTTTTTTTTTTTTGTATTTTAATAATTATCTTACATGTTAGATAAGTACTGTAATAATCAATTTTTTTAATGCTATTGTTATAAGGCTGCTTTCTTATTAAACATTTTGCTGTATACAAGGGGCGGAGTTCAACTAGGCTCTTGACCAGGGGTGGACAACCCAGAGGCGTAACTACATTGATTGGGGGGCCCCTGCAGGTAGAAGAATGTCGCCCCAAAAAAAAAAAAAATTTTAATTTAAATTTTATTATTTGAAGGGCTTAGTGGAAGATAGTCATAAGCCACAAAAGAGAGGTTATGCATATTAAAAATGTCTATACTCTTATCATATTATAATTAGACCTGGAACTGTTAGTTGTTGGGTGCCAAGAATCATAAGTATCAGTTTAAAAAGAATCGGACTCTTCATTTTCAGCTCCCTTATTCTTAGAAGTCGTTTAAAAACGAGAGAAATTTCATTCACTCCAGATTTCGACGCCATATTGCTGTGGCTTATGACTATCTTACTTCTAAAATCATCACTAGCTGGCCAAGTAAAGAACTTGCACTTATTATACGGCACCAACTATTGTAAAATCAAGGAACTTCTTTGGGTGGTATTAAAAAGGGATATTTAAAGAATGCAATGGCATGAATATCTCAAAAATGACAAAATGGAGGCTTTTGACTATATCCCAGGGCCGGATCTAGGGGGGGGGGGGCAGTGGGTCCATGTGCCCTGGGCGGCAGATATCAGGGGGCGGCAATTAAAGAAAGATTTACTAAAAAAAAAAGGTAAAATGATATGAATTTTGTATAGAAAATTTTAAGGAGGGGGCGACAAATTAAATTTTGCCCCCTCTAAAAAATCTCGCAGTTCCGGCCTGACTAAGCTCTTCAATTAGTGGTGCCTTAAACGGCTTAAAGTTTAGAACAACCGAATTTGTACTTTTTTTTAAACTTCGGACATTCCTAATACAATTTTCCCCACCCCTGAATGAAAAAAAACATATATTTACTATATTTTATAGTTCTTTACCTTTCCAAAAATCATTCATTCTTTAAAATCTATTAATTTTCAACTATCTGCATATTTTTAAGAGCTGACGCCTTGAAAAAATCTTGAAAATTCAAAATTAGAGTGACTTTAAAATTGGTTCAATTAGTCAATAGCATTAAAAATTTTTTTTACAAAGTTTTTTTTTTTTTTTGTTAACATTTTAAACAAAAAAGCGTTTTATTCTAATGAATAGAATTTCAATTAAATTCAATATAAATTATATTCCTCTCGCAATAAGTAGATATTCGCTTTGAAAGAAGGGAACATTTACATAGATGCTTTTTGGCTGTCATTTTCTAAGGGGTTACAACTCAAGTGGCTTTTGAATCAAATATATTTGAAATTTTTTTTTTTAAACATTCACTTCATGTGAAAATGTTTAAAAAGGTTTTTATTTATTAAAAGATCAAATTAAATTAGCAATTAATGCTTTTTATATAAGCAACAAGAGATTACTAATTTTCTTTTAGAGCAGTAAGTTCTTATGGGAATTAATTTTTGTTTCACGAGGTATTATAAATAACAAAGGTGATAAGAAATTTCAAAAAAAGCGGGTGAAAAGAGACCAGACAGGTTCATTAAACAAAGAGATAAGAAAAATTGGAACACAGAGAGAGGACAAACAAATTTCTAACTTGCAATTAGCTGACGGCATTCAAAGGCAAGCGCCTGGAATGTAGGCATTCAATGTGACTTCTATGAATACGCTGCCTATCAATAGGATAAAATAATAAAAAATCTTATTTATTGCGGAAATTCGTTTGATAATATATCAAATGAAAAGGGGGATATATGGCCCACACACTAATAAATCTTTTGAATAATTGAATCTCTAGAGTAGTCCACACCTAAAGAGTACAGTGAGGGTCAATATTAAGTCCCACCCATGCGTTTTCTACTTGTGATTATTTCATTGTTTTTATAAAAGAAAATGAAAATCTTTATTGGAAATTTTCTAGGTTTGAACCATGAAAATTTCCATTAAAAAATATAGAATATTTTTTTAAAAACAATGAAATAATCGCAAGTAGAAAACGCATGGGTGGGACTTAATATTGTTCCTCATTGTACATCTAAGAATGGTCAGTGCTAGATGAGCTCTGGAATAATTATGAAAAAATTTATTCTAGAGAAGACTATAATATACCTGGACTAAACTATATATTTAAGACAAAGTGTGCTCATTTCACACTGCTAAAGTATACGAGAAAAATCTGGGAAACAGGTAGCAAGCGAAAGGCGTCGATGAGTGCTATCAAATATATAAAGCATTTCTCCTACATCAGTAAAGTACAAGTACTTTTTGTACGATTTTGATCAAAAGCTTATTTTCACGCCCTAGGTGGATGTCTAACTGAAATATAAAATTTCAACCTCTTAACTCAATTCCTTCATGCTTTAAATTGAACACAGACAGAGAGACCATGTCACGAAAACCACGTTTTTGGATTCACGAACCTCAAAACGTGTATATCCATCAAAATCTCGAAATCGAATTTTTGACATGAATCCAATACTTTCTCTATATATATGTATATTAACATATACATATAGGTAAGAGAAAGTAAAATTATTTATATATTTAATAATTATACCAAAGTATATATCCCCTATCATTGATTGTCGTAGAATGAATACACTAGTATAATTATATATTTGTGTTTGGATATGTCTTTTGAATGGTTTCCGCCACTGGGTGCGTGAGAAGACAAAGGTCAGGGTAAGTCATGTTAGTTGTTGAGACATGCTGCCTGCCTAGCCAGAGATCAGCTAACTTTTTGACAACCCGAAGAGTAAGCAGACAGAGAGTGCCGACTCAAACAAAACCAACTAATAGGACACAAACCGAGACACCATCAAACCAATCCCTTTCTAAAAGTCAAAGCCAAATATAAGCCTCCGGAACAGCCAATAACATTTCGGCCTGGATAGTGGGTAGATTGAAACCCCGAAGTCCTACCAGACAGAATATAAAAACTACAACACATAACCAATCTCTTCCTAGAACTAAAGGCAAATTCAAACCTCTGAGACATTCACGGATCAGCAAGACTCCTACCCAGAAAACAATCAACCTCCCCCATTACTTACTAATCATACACTCTTATCTTAAAGTAAGGCGCCACTAATTTCTAGTATTATGGTAAAGAAATATATATAAAGTTTAATTAGAAGAAATTAATTACGCTGGGACGATTAAATTAAGGTTATGGAGAAAAGAAACCAGCGACTGTTTTGCACGTTAAAATAATTTATTGGCAAATATTTCGGAATGCCTAACGTGACCCGCTAGGCGCGTGTATATACGATCTAATATTGCATATAAAGTTTATAATAAGATTTTAGTACTGATTTCATACAATGCTAGCTAAAGAAATCGGCCCTAAGATGCATCATTAACAGCCAACAGAAGTATAAACACCGTCAGTTTCTAAATATAAGTACTGGAACAACGTCCTGGATAATTTCAGCTCTATTACCCCACTGGTAGAGATAACGATTTTTGTTATTTGTTTAAAGTCTTTTTCGGCATCTTAGGCCACTTAGACTCCCAACCGTATGTATTGATATCAATTGTCCAAAGCATTGTCTTTAGAGATCTGGGGAAACTTTCGAAATCCACAATATCATGTGAAAATATCAACTTTTACCAATTTAAATAAAATCTGAGTCTGTTGAATAGGAAAGAGGATGCAGCCAATTAATTGAGCCTCTATTTAGTAATTAAGCACTCTTTATTGGATCAACCCAGCCATCTTCGGCCTTCTACATTATCTACTAAATAGAATCTCATTTCATTTCGGCTACAGCCACGTTCCAATATTCAATTTAAAATCTGAGTCTCTTACGGTGTCTTACCATTTTTTAAAACTCCTCCTCTAAGGGTTTGCATAATAGGATCTCTCTTATCTCCAAGTTGAGCTCAGTAGTTCCAAAATGACTTTATTAGTTACACATGTAAAGATGACTTCATGATGGTGAATAGATGTATTCTAAAAAAAAAAGATTAAAATTAATAAATTAGGCATTTAATTAATAATCATTTTGGTGTCTAATTTAAGGGTTAATCTAATTTGGAGAGAAAAGAGAGGTATGACAACTAGAAATATATTCAGGTAATACTTGAAATGTTTAAGTTTATACTATAAATAGGCTATATAGATATATATTTCAAAAAAACATGCTTACTTTAAAAATAGGTGAACTCTAGTGATGATTTACAAATGTTAATATTGATCTATGAATTCTGGAACAAATAAAAAGGAGAAAAATTAATTTGTATAAAATTTTTTAAAAGAGAAAGCAAACAATTTTCTTTTCTCAGAAAGAGCAATCAAAAGAAGATTTTATATATTTTATTATAAAAAATAAAAATTTAATCTAATGGAGTTTTTGTTGAAGTGGAAGCAAAGTAAACTTTTGCTTTTCAATGTCGATTTCTGGATTTTCTTATTAATCCAATTTGCTTAAAGCAGAAGGGAGGCTGGCTAGCATTGAGAGTTGCTGAGCTTATTCATGTGGATTTGCTTTCTTGGTTCAGATACTTCTCCCTCCCACCGCTCAAGCAACATTCTGCTCAAAATTAAATCCTATTAGATGTTCAAAGAGCAGATATGATCTTTTAGAATTCGATGCGATCAATTATAGAACAAAAAAAGGGGTTGACAATTCAATCGGATATTGAACATTATACTGTTCTGAGAAATTTATGGAAGCCCTTAAATTCTAATAAATTATTTAAAATAGCGATAAATAAACAGGATAATTTCCGAAGAGGCGGACTAGACGCGCGCCTGGAACGGCAAGAGGGTGGAAATTTGTGAAAAAACTGCTTATTTAGTTACGAATAAATTTAATACATATATGTATTAAATTATTAAAGTACTTGATATGTGTAACTGAAAAGTATTTGATGTTGAAAAGGTATAGGTAATGAGACGTCCACCGGCGTGTTTTTCTCAGTGTTGGAATGTTTGAAGGGGGGTGCAGGCTGCAAGAGACCAATGTCAACGGTGGCAAATGTCTAAGTCCGCCTCAGTATATAGGCTTAATAAATCTCTTTATTGTGATAATTTAATTGGCCAACCAAATAAGAACCCCAAATTTGGTTTCGGACCATAAGAAAATTTATTTATTTTACAAGAGAATTTATTACAAATATTTGCAGATGTTTTGTAACACACATATATATATAGACTATATACCGCCCATTTGCTGCAAGAGTGTCATAACTAAAAATTTCTATTTTTTCAGAAGATCAAAAAAACAAAATAAAATTTTAACACATTTATGTAGAAATTCGAATTAAAAATGGTAGCTAAACACATTAATTCTTTATTATAGAGAATATCACTGGCACACTTTCCAGAAAGCTTCTTTTTAACTGAAATATTACTTAAGTAAACAAAGGAGTTCGAAAAAAAAATTTGCGATTCAAAAAAATTAGATATTATGCATGATACAAGATCATTTGTGGTTGTGGATATTAATTATGCTGAGAGTTTGAAAAGCTCAGATATGTCACTCTGCCAGATAATAGAGCTTTTTTTTTTACTTGTCTTTACTGTACCACTAACTTAATAAGGGCGATTTTTGAATTATGACTTTATTCCAGCGAATGAGAGATATATAATAAAAATAAATAAAAAAAATTATATATATATATATAAATTCCAGGTATATCTATTATATTTATAAAATAGACTTTACCTATCTGAAAACAATGGAAATGCGGTAGTCCTACAAAAAAATCCATGTATATATGTATTTGAAAATAATTGTCTTAAATAATATAAGAATAATGTGAAAACTATTGTAAAATTATGATTTTCTAGGACTTGGAAATGGTCTTAGTGAACAAAACCAAATTTGAGGCGCACATTTGATTGGCCAATTAAGTTAACACATTAATGATTTATATATAGGTCTATATAATAAATTTCTCTCATTAAAAGCCTCCATTCGCTTTGCAAATCGAAAAGTAACCTTTTGTTCTTAAAATATGTATATTATTTAAAAATAGTTTAATGATATTGATTGTCTTTTTTTTAATTATTTTCTATGAAGTAGAAACAATTTTGAAGATGTAATTATTTTTTTTGTTTTTCCAAAGCCCATTTACATTGAAATGTTCCTAATTAGGCCTTTGATAACGGAGTTGTTATTATTAATGTTATTCTTAATTGTTCCCAAAATGAAAATACAAAAAGATCATTTGGAGTTGGCGAAGATGGGGGAGAAAGACGAATGGATGGTCGTTTGCATATTATGTTAAAATGGTGACTGCAAATAATTAAAACTTTTTTTGAATTAGTTATTATTAATATATAAAAGTTCTTGTATATAGATTTAAATATAATTTTGGATTTATAGTATTTTTTTTTTAATTTTTCAACAAAGAGAAGACAAAATAACATCCTATATGTAGATAGTGCGCGACGGGAGATTAGGTTATTTTTCTAAAAGAGGATTCAAGAAAAAAATTGGTCCAGTCTGAAAAGACAAGATTAAGAACGAGAGTCAACAGAAACATATAATTTCTTTTGAAAACTCAATTTTAACGGCTATACTTTCCTTAGTTTTAAATATTTACAGGAAATGCCAAAGTTAAATAATTTCCATGCAGTTTCCTCATGTGATTATTTTATTGTTTTTTTTGTTTTGTTTTTTTTTAATATGAAAAATTTTTTAACTTTGGTACTCTTTGTAGATTTATATATAATATATAAATTTATATAGTATACCAAATAGAATAGTAGAAAAAAAAAAAGCATTTAGGCAATTTGTGTTCAAAATTCTAAGATATATATGTATAATAAATTGAATTGAATAAATGTCTATTTGGATAAAATGAATGCAAAGATAAATTTAATGCAGGAAAAGGTTAATAATTTTGAATGTTTTTGACAAAGAATAAAGTTTAAATCCGAATATTTCGGATGTATTAATATTATTTTAATCAATAGATATCCATCAAATGATAATAAGCAAATTACAATTATTTTTTACTAAAAACAGCCTTAATTATTTACCTTTTCGAGGTGCAGAAATAACAAAGCCTTTGTATTATGTGTATTTCATTGCTATGTTTTTAATTAATAAACACATTCTTTTCTGATTATAAATAAAAATGAACGTCAAATATAATATTAATGTTTGGCATATTACTACTTTAAAGATGCAATACTGAATCATTTTTATGATCTGAGCTAGTTTTTCAGTGAAGGAACAATCAATAAATAATAACAAGTTGAAAGATGGTTAAAAAAGATCGAATGAGACACAACCCTTATAAAAGAGGAAGGAAGAAGATTTTGATGATCAAGGACTTTTGACAGCCGAGGAGAGCTTGAATTCTTGCCTAACAATTCAAAGCCGACTATTCCACGATCATATGTTGCCTCAAAAAATTAGCAAGGTGTGGAAAATGGACGCCTCTCTGACAATAGCTAAGTTACAAGGTGTGGATTTTATAGCTGGATAATCGTTAATGTGAGAGAAAAGAATTGTAGTATTTTGTTAATGTATTTCTTTTATTAGACCCACTAGGCTGACGTTTCGGTCTTGATCAAGACCATCCTCAGAGCTTGTATGCATATATTGACAGCAAGCTATGAGGATGGTCTTGATCAAGACCGAAACGTCAGCCTAGTGGGTCTAATAAAAGAAATACATCTAGCTACAATTCTTTTCTTTACACATTAACAAAAGCTAAGGATATCGGGTTCAAATTTTTACCGATTTGCTACAGAGAAAATTTTTAAGTTCTTTTCCTCTTTCCACCAGAGGTCTATTATCACAATCTGATGGCTGTCTTCTTCTTCAAGGGTTGTGTCGGACGATTTGAATTTTTTAAACTATCTTTCAACCACTTTTTTTGACTGATTGTTTCTTCGTCGAAGAGTCAGTTCATTTCGCAAAAAGACTTTGCATCCTTTATCAAGATGATAAAGCATAATACGTATGCAGAACATGAATATGATTTCGACGTTCATTTTTCCTATAAACATGATTTATTAATTAAAGACATTTCAATGAAAGTAAAAGTATAAACAGTAAAATAATCACATCACATTTAGTCGTTCGAAATCTGCAGTGGTTTAAACTTTTAAATTAGAATTTATCGCCGCGCGGTAAAATGAAATGATAGGGAAAAAAATAAATGGTGAAATCTTTAGCTGAAGAATCATTCTTTCTGACCGTATATTCACCATAATTTTAGCTCTTATAACAGAGGAGTTATTCAAGCAGACTTTTTCGTGCATGCCTCCCTACCCGGCCACTATACACACATGCATTGTAAGACGTTGTCACGTCAAAATATAAAATAAGGTGACGTATAGTCGTCAGTTTATATGGCCAAGTCTCAAATGTATATGTGTATATGGCATTATCTTATTTAAACCGAAACGTTTTCTTGGATTGGGATTTTCATTTGATAGAGGCTATCCTGTTTGGCTAATATCCTCTGTTCCTACGTATTAATCTAAAATATTATTAATTTTACACTAATCTAATCAATGGCGGTCCTAGCCTCACATTTTGGGGGGGTCACTGTTTTTTTTTTTTTTTTTATAGTATAAATAAATGGGCCTGGACCCCAATAAATATATATTAATCAAATATGAGTATCGTTTAAGTCTTAAATGGCCTAAGTTGCCGAAAAGATTGTGTGAATGGGAGAGTGAGTGGGAAAAAAGTGTGTGTTAAAAAAAAAAAAAAGATTTTGGGGGGGGTCACGACCCCCTGACCCCCCCTCTGGGACCGCCCTTGAATCTAATATTATATATAAATTTATTCTAACGACATGAGACACAAATATCGAAAAGTATGTTCACTCAATGGGGGTAAAGGTCAAACATATTTCCTTAGATCTACTCCCAAAAAAAAAATAATAATATTCATTGTATATGCGCTACTGAATTTTCTAAAATAATGTTTGAGTATTGAACGGAAACTCAAGTCATTATTTATTAATAAAAGCAAATTTAATTAATTTTCCTTTTCATTCCTCTGTCTCTATATATGAATATAAAACTTTTCAAAAGTTTTTAGACATATCCCCATTGAAATAGGTTCGTTTTAAAAGACAATCAGACGTCAAAATACAATAAACAAACACATGTTATCTTGTATTTTGAATAACGAAATGTTTCCCTTTAAAACTTGTTGTATAACTACAGTATAATTAATTTTTATGAAAAATCATTCGGATTAAATTCAAAATTCCAATTTTAAAGCTTGTATTTATTTAAGAGTTTCTATAAAAAAGGAACAAACTTTGATCTATTGGATATTATTTCTGATCAAAGGGATTTTTTTTTTTTTGGAAAGGGGCGTATAATATTTAAAAAAAATAAACTTTTCAAAACAAAATCAGTCTCTCCAATAGTGATTTAATTTAATGGGCAATCAGATTGACTTTTCTGAATTTCAAAGAAAATAAAAAAAATAAAAATAACTAAATAAATGAAAATGTTCATGTCGGATATTATATGGGAGTGAAAGAGAGTAGGGGAAAGAGATCAGGAAATCGAAAAGCATTCGAGTGAGCGAGATGAATCTGGACCAGAGAAGGACATAGAGAATAGAGAACAACACAAAGACAAGATGGACTTATCTCTCTTTCTCTCTATGGATCCATTCATTTAATCTCGTAAAAAAAGAAACAAAGCGAATAATTCGAAAATTCTGTTTTATTGAAAAAAATGGAGAAAAATTGAAAAAATGGATGACAAGGGTTTAATATAAATTTTATAAATTGATATTCTATCTGTTTGTTTTGTTTTGCCTGTCACGGTAGTGAAATTCTATCGGTAACAAAATATATAACCATCTTTTATTGATACTCTTTTTTTTACCGCACATGGAATATATAAAGAAAGTTGTTTGAAAAAAGTTGAGAATGAGTTTGCAACGAAATTATACGTTTAAGATTTTAGATCGGGGTTACTTAGTCTTTCTAAATGATTGCAATATTAATTTAGCGATATTAGGCAATGGTTAACAATTATCTTCTCTATGATTTTTTTTTTTTAAATTTCCACTAACTTATTTGAAAACCTTAAATCGAATTAAGGAAACAAACTTACCTAGAACATTAATTAGCAAAATTCTGAGAGATTCAAAATATGGATGGCAAATTCGAAATGTTCCAAATAGAAGATTTAGACAGGAAAAAACTCGGAGTGGTTTAATTGAATTTTCTCTAAATAATGTAACGTAATGATGTAACTGTAAGAAGAAAAAGACACATTATAAATTATATAGTTACTCAATAAGAAGCTAAGAACTTAAAAGCTATTTTTATCCAAAAAATATAGAAAAGAAAATCGGGTCAGACAAATAATATAACACTAATGTGTTTATTAAAGCTTTCTGGTTTTTATTATTATTATTATTATGGGAGTTTTTAATTAAAGACCACATTTTGTTTTAATTATTTATTAAAAATAAATAAAAAAATAAATACTGTACAACGTTTCGACTGCTTATTTTGCAGTCGAAACGTTGTACAGTATTTATATTTTTAATAAATAATTAACCTTCCTCTTAGTCGCACCTAAAAACTCTTAAATTCTGGCGTATATAGACCTATATCTGACAGATACATTGCTATTTTTAGGACTAAAAAAATAAAAAGAAATTTTGCTCTGATTGAACAATTTTAATGTACTAAACAAGGAATAAAACTTGAATTTTAAAATATATCACGATGATATGAAAATATTTATTAAACAACATAATCTTCACAAATATTTTTTATATTTTATGCAAAAATATTTTGTGTGGCGATATTTTCTTGATTGTAGAAAGATAATTCCCCCCTTCCCCCCCCCCAAGGGATGTAATCTTTTTGAATTTTATATTATTCTAAATAAAATATTGTATAAGTTGAAGAGAAGTTGCTGTTGATGTTATGGAATGGAAAAAGAAGAAGTACAGGTGCAGCATATAAAGAGAGCCTTTGGATGCCAAATGCTTATAGAAATCTTATAGACTCTCACGAAACCAAGGGCGGATACAAGGGGGGGGGGGGGGGGTAATTCCCCCCTAGATTTAAAAAAATACCTTTTTTTTCGAAAAAGAATTTATTTTTAATGTAAAATTTTAAAAATTAATACTTAAAAATTTGATTTGTATTTATATTCTGGCAAACAAGTACATAATGCGCCTTTAAATTACCAAAATTAAGAAAAAATTGTGTGTTGTGCGACGGGTCACACCAGATTCCCCCCCCCCACCCCGAGAAACACCTCTGGATCCGCCCTTGCACGAAACATTGACACTTGTCTGTTTTTATAAAAAAAATATACTTGTGCACAAATTCGTGCCAAAACAACAATGACAAATTTGTGCCTAATTAGTTTATAAGCCAATAAGGACTGAGGATGGACAAATAAAATTTTGTCCGAAACGTCTCCCTTTCGGCATTTGGCATCCAAGGGCTCTCTTTATTTGCTGCACCTGTACTTGCTCTTTTCCATAGATCTATTCTCAAGAGTGTAGGATTAGAAGGTAATGGTGGAGGTGGGTTGTTTATGGTGTCGTAGTTTGGGTAAACTTCGGGACCTCAATCTGACTACTCCCCCAGTCGAAATGTTACTAGATGTCTCTGTAGCTTGTGTTTGCCCTTGAGTTGATGTGTAATGTTGGCTTGTTTGTTATAAATTGGTTTGACTTGCTTCTTAGATCTGCTTACTGTCCGGTTGTTCGAGATGTAAATCTCAACTGGGATGAGTTGTGTCGCATAACTGAACCCGAGAAATTTATCTTCACATACGCCCAGACCCGGAATTCCGGGTTAGAAGGCTTAAGCCTTCTAAGAACATGTATATATCTTATAAATATTTCTACTACCTCTGTTTATATAATTCCAAATCCAATGGTCGCCGCCTTGTAGTTAAATTGCTCCTAAAACAGCTGCTTGATTTTAAACCTCATTTATAATTTTCTTCTACTGTTGAAACCAAGACATTTGAAGCCTGATGAACCGATGCGCTCAGGGAGTCTGTTAGAAAATGAAAATGTATCAATAAAGCAGTTTATCATGTATTCAATATTAGATATAAAGAAAATAAATATATCTAAAATGATAGTTAAAAATAATAAAAGTAATGAAATTAGAAAGAAAAATAAATTATTTTGAAGTTAAACAATAGATAAATCTTAGGTAATAATTTTAATTGGTCACGGGCCCTTTATAGGTTTCTGGGAACTTTTTTTAGACTAAGGCTGAATGCAGACCAATTGAGCAAAAACGTTTTCGGACAAAACGTTTTTGACTAATTGTGCCTAAAACTGTTTTTTTAATGCTTTTCTATGGGTCAACGCACACCGAGGAGGCAAAACACAATTGTGCATGATTGGTCATCATTGAACAAAATGTTTTGTCATTGAGTGTTTTGCTCAATTAATGTGGTTGGCATTGAGCAAAATGTTTTGTCATTGAGCGTTTTGCTCAATCGGTGTGCGTTGGCTTTGGACAAAATGTTCGCCATTGAGCGAAAAATGCAAATGCACACCGATTATGTAAAAACGCTCAATGACAAAACATTATGCCTAATCGGTGTGCTTTGGCAGTGAGCAAAAAGTTTTGCTCTTGGACAAAAATATTAATTCTTTCTTTGAGCTAGAGATTACTTGTCGATGTTGTTTGCAGGTGGTACGCTGTAGGAGTGATTAAAAGACAAATTTTTCTTCTTTGGCTTTTATTAGGGAAACTTAACTTGGCCGACCAATGTGCGCATTACTATTGGTTTCGGTTCCAAAGGAACCATTTTCAAGGCCTAGAAATAAAAAACAATAAAAATACAATTTTGTTCTCATCGCAACTTCATATCAGAAGGGATTACAGCAGTGTTGACAGTGGATTGTTGGAAAAACATACATATACAATTATAATATGGTTGGTTATTTGACCCACCTCAGTTCCCAAAAAGTTTTCGTAAATGAGGCACCAGCATGCATATAATACGGGCTTGTGTGGTTATCAGTCACTGCAAAAAAAAACCATATATTGTATTTGTTTTCATTTTTTATATTATATTATATTATATATTATATTATATGCATGCTGGTGCCTCATTTACGAAAACTTTTTGGGAACTGAGGTGGGTCAAATAACCAACCATATTATAATTGTATATGTATGTTTTTCCAACAATCCACTGTCAACACTGCTGTAATCCCTTCTGATATGAAGTTGCGATGAGAACAAAATTGTATTTTTATTGTTTTTTATTTCTAGGCCTTGAAAATGGTTCCTTTGGAACCGAAACCAATAGTAATGCGCACATTGGTCGGCCAAGTTAAGTTTCCCTAATAAAAGCCAAAGAAGAAAAATTTGTCTTTTAATCACTCCTACAGCGTACCACCTGCAAACAACATCGACAAGTAATCTCTAGCTCAAAGAAAGATACGATAATTCTTGTCAGTTTTCGGTTTAAAATCAAAAATATTAATTGTGTTTAGATATAAGAATTTCTTGCCTTCTTAATTGATTTCGTTTTAGAAAATAGTATATAATAATTTGACAATGTGGTATATGGGCGAAAAATAAAATAAGTCTCTATTTCGTCGACGTTTCGAGTGGCAGCCCCTCTTCATCAGGACAAAAATTGATGTCAAATTGTCAGGTTAGTTGACATGCACACCTTTTTACCAATTTTTATTCTCTTGAAAACAAAATCAACAAAATATAGACTTTTATTTTTTTTTTCGCCTTGGCTGCCCATATACCATATCCAGCCATCAAGAAACTACAACTAGTATATAATAATTTCAATAAGCATATTATTATTCTTTTTAACCAAATTCTTTTAAAATTATACCAACTAAAAAACAACCAGCTTTATTTTCTTCGTTTGATATAATTAAACTGGAAAAATTAAACGAGATGGAATGAAATAGTTTTTTTTTTTAATTCCACTAATATCAAGAGGGCATTTAAACGAAAATAATAAGAAAGAAATTTACTACTAGCATTTTTTTGGACCATTTGATTTTATTTTAATATTCTAAAGAGCCAAGAGGTCAAAGGCAGCAACACCAACCAACTTCTGTATTGATTAATAATTTGAGGCTCAAGAGCTCGAGGGCTCCTCTGTAGATTGCAAACTAATCTCAAAACACTCATTTATTTTTCATAAAACAAAATGGGGGACGGTGGATTTATATAAATTAATTAAAAATCTTAAAGAAAACACAAGCTAGCTTGAATATACAAATAAATAAAACATTAAATCAATATGCTTTATATATATATTTCAGAATATTCTTCTAATATTTTGGTATTCACTGATAAGAAAGACTTTGCAATAGAGTCTTAGCTCGGGTAACTCGTGGACGAAATCAGTTTTCAGATTAATTATTTTTTTAATTATTTAAATAGTGTACAGTGAGGGATAATATTAAGTCCCACCCATGCATTTTCTACTTGTGATAATTTCATTGTTTTTATAAAAGAAAATAAAAACCTTTATTGGAATTTTTCTAGGTTTGAACCATGCAAGTTTCCATTAAAAAATATATAATATTTTTTTTTTAAACAATGAAATAATCACAAGTAGAAAACGCATGGGTGGGACTTAATATTGTCCCTCACAGTACATTTTGTTTAAAATTTTTTTTTACTGAAATATCATTTATTACTTTAGCACAGTTCAATATTTTGTGGTGTCAGCTCTTGTTTCGGCCGCGAATGTCAGTAATGGCACCACATTATAGATGCGGACTTTTTTTCTGTACCTCGACTCCACCAGATCGTGGACGCCTTAATAGTTTAAAGTCTGACTTCTTTTGATGCCTTGTAATTTGGACACAGAGGTAGTTGAAGGATGATAGTGTGGTAAAGTTAGAGCTTACAACGTAACGGTTCTTCAGCTATCAAGAGAGTTTTTGTCTTATTTGAAGATTTTTCACAGGATTGTGGAAATTTATGAGTAGGTAATTGGCATATAATAAGGCCCAATTTCCCAAATTTTTAAAGTACCCAGCTTATTAGAAAATTTAAACCATTATTCTATTAATTTAACAAAATTTTGATACAAACCTTAATTAGAGAAGAATTGAGGGCTATTTCAGTGGCCAATCCTATGACGTCTTCTCTAAATTCACGTTTAGTAGTTGGTTTCTAGAGTTTTCATTATGATTTGCTTCTTGGGATGGAAAAGTTATTTTCTTTGAAGTACCACTTAATGACATTTAGATGCGTTTTTTGTACACCCATTATAGTGTTTTTTTGAAGAAGAAGATGAAAGAATCCAAGAATAACTTAAAAAAAAACAAACTATTTAATTAGAATATATTTTGTTGTGTCTTCACAAGTGAATTATTGATTTACTCATAAAATCATATTGGCCTAGGCCTACTGGTAGACATTTTTTTTTTTTTTAACATTCACACTTTTTTCTCATTCACACTCACACTCATACAAACATTCACACAGTCTTTTCGGCAACTCAGGCCATATAAGACATTTACGATAACCGTTATGAATATATATTATTTGGG
Organism: Euborellia annulipes; assembly: GCA_023213315.1. Taxonomy (NCBI): domain Eukaryota; kingdom Metazoa; phylum Arthropoda; class Insecta; order Dermaptera; family Anisolabididae; genus Euborellia; species Euborellia annulipes. Next base: position 12,651 of record JAKCPI010009323.1, on the reverse strand, counting down.
GTCCAGGCATTTCTATTTAAGTCATTTGGTATCCAAATGGCTTAAATAAAATCGGACTGCCTGGGGTCCGAACCCGCGACGTTCGGTATAGAAGGTAGGCACGCTACCAACTACTCCAAGCCCCTTGGGCGGTAGACATTTGATTTTGTAACAAGTCGAATGGCCCCCGAGTTTGGCGTAGTAGGTAGCGTGCCTACCTCCTATACCAAACGTCGCGGGTTCGGGCCCAGGCAGTCCGATGATTTTATTTAAGCCATTTGGAAACCAAATGGCTTAAATAGAAATGCCTGAACCCCCAATATATATATTAATTACAACGGTTATCGTCTAAAGTCTTAAATGGCCTGAGTTGCTGAAAAGACTGTATGAATGTGTGTGTGAGTGTGTGAGAAAAAAGTGTGAATGTTTAAAAAAAACAAGTCGAATGATTGTACTGGGATTCTCAACAATATGGGGATCAAACTATTGTAATTTTTGGTTAATCTCTAGAATAGAATCCCGAAGCCATCAGTGGGCTAGTTCTCTCTTGACATTACCTCAATGCTCCCGAACCGAAGCCGAGAATTCCCTAGTTGTTTTAAATATTTTTTTAATCCAAGGAAACCGAACTGCATACCTAAGGACCGAAACGATTAGGTCGAAACCTCTGCAAGTTGTTTAAACTTGTCCCCGTGTCTTGGGATTCTATACTATATATTAGCCTAATTTTTCAAATAATGATAAAAGCAAACTGACTAAAATCGGGTTAAAGACTTATGTGTAAAAAGACAAAGTTATTTAATATTGAAGCTCACAAATATGCATGCACTGCAGTACTGAACAATTTGAGTTTTTTAAGCCCCAACAATATAAGTTAAAAGTAAAACGATATTTTAATTGTTATCTATTTTAAATGAAGGTGAATTAATATGAACATTAAATAATAATTTAAATAATTATACTCTTTAAAAAAAGTTAAGTGAGGTTTGATAATGTATTTAAAATATTACTCGAAAACAAATATAGGTATATATATATATATATTAAAAAAGTTGAAATAGAAAAAGCGAAATGAAAATACCTTTTGATTTTCACGATTCATGAAATTAAAATTTCTATATAAATATTTCCTTATAAAATAAAAAAATGACCAGGGAATAAAATGACTAAAGCATAGCGGATGTAAAAATAATGGAGGTAAAAATTAAGGGAAATGAGTCAAATGAACATCCAAACTTTTGAATTAGTTTTAAAAATTAAAAAAAAAAAAAAGAGTTAAGATAATTTCTCTCATTTTATTTTAGTTGTTAAAAATAATTTTTTTAATTATAAAATTCTCACTTTATTATTTTAACAATTTTGGATAAATATATAAAGCACTTCTTTTTAAATTTAAATTCAAAAGAATAATTAATATTTAATGTTGTTCCGACATTAAGGCACTTTTTTATATTAAAAGCTAATTTTTTAATATGTTATATTATTAATCGCTATATCTGCCGAGGGGTTATCGTGCAATTAATTGAAATTTCACATGTAGTCTAGAAGAGGGAAAAGTAAAAAGAAATTGCATCAATTTATTTTTTAATTATTTAGTTCTTCAGAAGAACCAAAAGGATTCAAACCAAAAGAGATCTTGAGAAGTTCGTCTCAAGATCTCTTTGGAACTCACATAGCCTGAACCTAAATGTTGACAGGATCAACTTGAAAGTCAAATATTCAAAAGGATCAATATACATCACCCACCATCAAATCATTTTTTTTGTACAGATAATGAACAGGTGTGATGCCGGTCGAAACAGGGTCGGAACTAGATTTTTTAGAGGGGGAGGGCAAAATTTAATTTGCCGCCCCCTTAAAATTTTCCCTTTTTTCGCGGAACCAAATTTTCCCGTCCGAAAAAATATTTTACCTTTTTTTTAAGATGCTAAACTTTTGCCGCCCGCGGAACCGAAATTTTTTACCGTGTGCCGCCCGCGGAACCAAAAATTTTTTCCGTCCGGAAAAAGTTTTTTGCCTTTTTTTTTAGAGACGCTAAATTTTTGCCACCGGCGTAACCACAAATTTTTTTCTTTCTTTAATTGCCGCCCCCTGATATCTGCCGCCCGGGGCACCTGCACCCACTGCCCCCCCCCCCCCTAGATCCGGCCCTGGGTTGAAATATCTACCTATTAAAGGCTTCTCTGGTCCTTTCTTAATCAAAATCATTAGGAAGAATTTTAAGAAAATCGAATAAAACTGAAGAAGTACTTGTACTCTGACCGATTTTATTCGTATTAGGTGACAGTGGGGTACATAACTTAAATATTAAATTTCAACCTCCTAAGTCTTTTCGTTCTTGAGATATTTTGTTCACGTATCGACAGACAAGACTATTTTGCGGGATCCATTTTTTTTTTTAATTCAGAGAGCCTCAAAACGTTAATATCCACCGAAATTTCAATATGAATGCAATACTTTCTCTCTCTCTCTCTCTCTATAAATATACATAAATAGGTAAGAGAAAGTAAATATTTCTTTGATCTCAACTAAACTTTGATAGCGAATTGTTCATAGATGGCCGGAACGAAAATCAATTTTAAGAACAGTCGGTCAAAAATAAATACTTTGGCGTATTATCCGTTTATTTGTAGAAATTTCGATCCCAGTGAGAGGGAATCATCCTCAGTACAAGCAACATATTTTGCAAATCATTAATTTCTTCCATCCAAAATGACAAAGTAGATGAGTAGATGATATAATGATTATAAAAATTGCATTCATGGAATGCTCAGCTATTTTGTCTTATTGGATGGAAGAAATTGACGATTTGCAAAACATATGATGCTTGTACTGAAGATGATTCCATATCATTGGGATCGAAATACCGACAAATAAACAGATAATACGCAAAAGTATTTATTTTTGCTTTTGAGATTGTGGCTGTGATGTGATTATAGTGGAGAATTGGAGATATCAGCCAAATTGGGATTGTCCAGGTTAATAAAACTGCTAGGATTATTTCTGAGCTTGGGCACAGGAATCATAGAATTTTGTATGAAACAAATATATTTTATTATTGACGAGTCCTGGTTTGATCACATGTGCACTTGCATTATGTGTATAATTCCCGATAACTGAAGATGGCCAAATAGATTCAGGCCGAAACGTCTTATCCTGAGAGATTTATTAATCTGGACAATCCCAATTTGGCTGATATCTCCAATTTTCCACTATAATGTATTTATTTTTGGTCGACGGTACTTAGAATTAAAATTAAACTTTGATAGGACACTATTAACCCTGGCCTCAGGGCCGGATCTAGGGGGGGCAGTGGGTGCACGTGCCCCGGGCGGCAGATATCAGGGGGCGGCAAATTTTGCGTCTCTAAAAAAAAGGTAAAATATTTTTTCGGACGGAAAAAAAAAAAAAAAATTTTCGCAGAAAAATTTTTGAGATCAAGGAAAATTTTAAGGAGGGGGGCGGCAAATTAAATTTTGCCCCCCTTAAAAAATCTCTTAGTTCCGGCCCTGCCTGGCCTCCTCCAACCTGAAAGAAAAAGATAAAAGATAAATAAATTATAATAAAAAAAATACTTTTTATTAAGTATACTTAAACACATTACATTTTTTTATATTATTTAAAGAAAAAAAAATAATATAAAAAACAAAAAAAGATAAACAAAAAAAAATTATTCACAAAAATATTTTGTATTTAAAAAAAAAAGTTATTTTAAATAAAAAAGTATAATTATTAGTGAAAGAATATTTTTTTTTTTTAAATTATAACATAATATTGGTTGGATGTTTAGTGCTTGTAAACGCACCATGAATTGCAACCATCGCAAGGACATGGAAAATCTTGAGGATCTTCGCTCTGTATGGGTCGAACTGACGGATCTTGAGGATGTATTTCAATCTTATGATTCAGCTGACTTAATTGCGCGACTTTGTTTAACAAAAATGAGACTTGCATTTGTAATACGAGTATCTGATCTTGTAATATTGTATATTGGTCTTGAGAGATTTTTTCTTTGTCATCAGAATCTGAACTTCTATTTGAAGTTGAGGCATTATCATTATCCTGATTCTTAATCTGTATTCTACCAACTAGATCTCTCTTTTGTGAAGATGTTTGTCCTCGGCCAATTGATTTAAAGTAGTTAACGGTCAATTCTTCAGCCTTCCTCGATGACATTCCTCTGCCTAAGTATTTATTAAATTCACGAAGAAGACTTTCGTTTCGGCAAGCATTAGGATCTAAATCAGGTTTTTTTTGGATTTGAAGACGATGATGGATGGTCATATTCAATGTAACCATGGTTGGGTAGATTAAATTGTTTTAAAGATTTGGAAACTTCATCGTATATTAAATCAGTATTAATATATGGGCTTGAAGAGTGTCGATTGGTAGAGGCTTCTGTATTATGGTATAATGAATTCACAAAAGTTTTTGAGGTGCATGTATTTTCTTGATCGATTTGTGAGGGTTTAGATTTTGGAACGAATTGATTGGACGTGGCAGGAACATTTTTAAAATCTTTTTGTGCAGGATGAGCAAGTTGGGTGAATTGGGTACGAGCAGTTTCTTGGGAATTTTTCATAACAAAGGATTGAGATCTTACAGGTCTTTGAATAGGGGGGGTTGAATAATTCGGCTTAAAATTATTCGAAGGTGGATTGGTATATGAATGTTTTAGATGAGGCTGTTGCTGTTGCTGTTGCTGATATTTGTATTGTGACTTTTGGACTGTGTTATTAAATTTATTTTGATTAGCTTCAGCTGGATGTTGGCCCAAAAGACTACGATTAAAATTATTAAACTGATCTAAATTTGGATTAGTACCTTTATTTGTATTTAAATTTTGAACAGGATTATGAGTAGCAGGTTGATGTGGTTTTAGAATAACTCCATTCGAATTTTCATTATAATCCCAATTACTTATTTCAGCATTTTGTCCAGTATTTTGGGTGGCATTTTGATGAGACTTCGGATTTTCATTATAATCCCAATTACTTATTTGAGTATTTTGACCAGGATTTTGAGTGGCAGTTTGACGAGACCTCGGATTTTCATTATAATCCCAATTACTTATTTGAGTATTTTGACCAGGATTTTGAGTGACAGTTTGACGAGACCTCGGATTTTCATTATAATCCCAATTACTTATTTCAGCATTTTGTCCAGTATTTTGGGTGGCATTTTGATGAGACTTCGGATTTTCATTATAATCCCAATTACTTATTTCAGTATTTTGACCAGGATTTTGTGAGGCAGTTTGATGAGACTTCGGATTTTCATTATAATCCCAACTATTATTGTAACCATATTCAGTAAGATTTTGGGAATTTTTATAACCTCCTTTAGCAGGCTCTTGATAATGATGCTGATATGAATTTCGAGAACCATCTCTAGTTGAATTATGAACATATTCTCCATGTTTCCGTGGGCTAGTAATTCTATTTTGCGTATATTTATCAACCTTGGATGAATTTTGATGGAATTCAGCATGCTTCTGTGAACTGCTAGTAATATTTTGATGATGGGGGTTGGCGATAGTACCTTTGATTGAATTCTGATTATATTCAGGTCGTTTCTCAAAATTACTATTTTGTTGATGTGATTTCAAGCCTCTGGTTGAATTCTGTCCATATTCACCTTGTTTCTCTAGGCTTCTAATAAAAGTTTGCTGATTCGAATTTTGAGTGCCCGTCTTCGGTAAATTTTTACCAACTTCACCACGATTCTGTGGATTACTATTAATATTTTGCTGAGGTGAATTAGGAGTTCTAACATTGTGTGAGATTTGACCAGCAGGTTTCTGTAGATTAGGCTGAGGAGAACCAACCTGGATATGAGGATTACTATTGGGAGTGAAAGATCGAGGGCTAAATCTTTTTGCAGTTGGTTTCAGTGTTGATCCTTCAATAGAGAATTGAGATTCAGGCCGACTGATTGAACTCTTTTTAATAGTTTCGGGATTTTTTGGTTTTAAAGACTTCTCATTATTTTCAGGTGGATTATCCTTTATTTTCGTTATATCTAATTTACTTTTATCCTCTTTGTGTAAAAGAGGTAATTGTAATTGAGGAATTTTGTCTTTTTGAGTAGAAGGAACTTGTTTTGTAACAGTTGAAGTAGACTTTGCTGGCCTAATAATCTTGGTAATCTCTGAAATTAAAAAAGAAATTATTATATTTAAAAATCAAAATCTGGTGTGACTGTCGTACAGCACACAACTTTGAACATGTTGATTGTTAATGGGCATGCATTTCTATTTTTTTTCTTTTGTTTTGTTTTGTTGAATTTGTTACCGAGGACTGGTGCCTCTAAGCGGGTCGTAATAAATTTATTTATTTATTTATTTACCTTCGGTAATTGAAAGTTGTGTTCTGTGCTTGTCACACTAGATCTTTTTGTGTCTACATGTATTTAGTTTCCGACAGTATGGTACATTTGAATTCAAGATGTAAAATTTATAAAGACACACAGGCAGACCATATAATTTTTTGGACTAAGGAGACCTCAAAACGTGATATCCGTCAAAATCTAGACATCGAATTTTTGACATGAATCCAATACTTTCTCACTATTTATATTAGTATATATAGACAAAAGAAAGTAAAAAAGCCTTCACTCTTGGCTGGGAATGGGAGAGCTACTTCTATCTTTTACTAAAGTTTTATAATGATATGCCAATGTTCTAACTAAAGTTTATACTGTATACCCCTATAGGCATCTTTAAGGCAACTGCCGCTAGCTCACGTCAGAGTGCGATTCGCACTAGTGAACTATGCGAGTCAAAACTTGGTCTGTTTCTATACAAATTGGCACTACAATCACCTCTGTTGGTTCTCTGAATAAATTTATATGAATTTTTCAAGTTGTAAAGTCATTTTTACTTTCTCTTACCTATGTATATATGTAATATATATATATAGAGAGAAAGTATTGGATTCATGTCAAAAATTCGATGTCGAGATTTTGATGGATCTTCACGTTTTGAGGTCCCCTGAATCCAAAAAAGTGGTTTTCGCGACATGGTCTGTCTGTGTGTATGTGAACAAAATAAATATATCTCAAGAACGAAAAGAGATAGGAGGTTGAAATTTTATATTTAAGTTAGGCACCCCCCTGGCACGTGACACGAAGCTTTAGAACAAAATCGACTAAAAATTATTAGAACTTTACTGATGCACTTTTTCAGTTTTTTACGATTTTCTCAAAATTCGCTCCAACGATTTTTTTTTAAATTCAAAAATGAATTATTTTTTAGATTCTCTTTAAAATATATATTCTCATTTTGTGATTGAAATCTTCTGAAGACCACTTTACTCTTGTACTCCATAGAAAAGATAGGAGAAATGGTTGCCATGCTAACAAAATATAAATATTTTCCCATACTTATAAATTTTACATCTTGAAATTCGAATTTACCGTACTATCGGAAACTAAATATATGTCAACACAAAAAATCTGGTGTGACAATCACAGAACACAACTTTCCACTGAAGACAAGAGAAAGTTGTGTGCTGTGCGACCAGTCACACCAGATTTTTGAAGCATCCTGTATTATTAATTGGAAGAGTTGAGAATCGAATGTGAATTCCCTTAACAGATGTCAGGTAATAGAGCCGTTTTGAAAATATGCATTTAAAAATATATTTCACATTCCTCATACTCATCTATTTTTTGTTTTTTGTTTTTATACAATACATTAAGTTGAAATATTTCTAATCATAAATAATTTGCTCCATTTTTTTTTTTTTTTGTTTTTACGCCGTTAATTAAAAAAAGTCTTGAAACAGAATGATGTTCTTCTGTTTCTCATATTAACTGCGAAAAACCATTTTTTTTTTTAATCAAATAAAACCTACAGATGTTTATTCTGACATTTATCCTTACCAGGACTTTTTTTATTTAATTTATGCCTGCTAAAAAAAATGGAATTAAATTATTATTTTGTTAGCAGCAAGTGATGATGAAAATTTAATTTCCATTTGCTGTTGACTTCTTGAGTACACCCGGTTTTTGATAATTCAACATAGAAAATTTTTTATTTATGAAGAAAATTTTTTTAATTAAAAAGAAATTCAAAGCAAAATAAAATCATATCCTAACTAATGATCCTGTCCATTTATCATTTAAATAATGGCTATCAGAAACCTAAGTGGAATACAAATCGATTGGCATTTCGGAGATAAGAGAGATTAATTTTTTTAAATAAACGGAAAAGAGAAGCATTCATTACTTTTATATTTCATATAATAAATAAAGTATTATTGCTTAGTATAAAGAGCGTTTATTGTGAAGTGGAAAATTAAAAAATTCCTTGAAACCCCGTTTAATACCTTCAGTAATCGAAAGTGTTCTGTGCTTATCACACCAGATTTTTCGTGTCGATATATATTTAGTTCCCGACAGTACGGAACATGTGAATTCAGATGCAAAATTTATAAGTATGGGAAAATATTTATATTTTGTTACCAAGTGGACCATTTCTCCTATCTTTTCTATGGAGTACAAGAGTAAAGTGGTCTTTAGAAGATTTCAATGACAAAATGAGAATATACATTTTATAGAGAATCTAAAAAATAATTGATTTATGAATTTAAAAAAAAATTGTTGGAGCGAATTTTGAGAAAATCGAAAAAAAACTGAAAAAGTACATCAGTAAAGTAGTAGTACTCTTTGGCCGATTTTGATTAAAAGCTTATTTTCACGGTCCAGGAGGATACAAAACTTAAATATAAAATGTCAACCTCTTAGCTCAATTCCTTCATGCTTAAAATTTAACACACACCCACCCACACACACACCCACCCACCCACAGACAGACCATGTCGCGAAAACCACTTTTTTGGATTCAGGGGACCTCAAAACGTGAAGATCCATCAAAATCTCGACATCGAATTTTTGACATGAATCCAATACTTTCTCTGTATATATATATTAACATATACATATAGTTAAGAGAAAGTAAAAATTAGGGTCAGACCAAAACAAAATTTTCAGCCGAAACCGAATTTCTGCTTCAATTTTAGTTTCGGCCGAAACTGTAACCGAAACAGAGTTTTTTTTTTAAATAAAATTTTCATTTTTCCCTCTTGCGAAAAACATTTGACCTTTTTGTTTATTTTTTGGTGCGAATCTCGTTTGGTTTTTAGTATATCGACGCTCTCAGTAGAAAAGTGTCTAACTCAACTTTTTTTCGAAAATCATTTTTTTGTATTTTCTGTTGAAAAATATCAAATATGGACCCTGTTATGCAATGCAATCAAAGATCAAAAAATCCAAAATTGAGTTTAGCACGGAATATTGTTTCAAATGCTATAATTAATAGTATTTTTTATGAAATATGTCCTAAAAAAATTTATATTTATTGTTACTTGCACAATTGACAAGAAAAATTATATATAATCCAATGAAAACAAAAAACTTTAATGTTGATTTTCTCAAAACTCGATGGTTGGTCTTTGACACACCATTGCATAACAGGGTCCATATATTATATCATTCTCCTTATGCCCTGAACTGGGTAAGAGCGTAATTCAAATTTTTCAGTTCGAAAAGATGCCGCACGAAAATTGTTTAACAGTGGCTCTAACAATGACAATGAAATGTTTTTTGGCTCTCCTGGGAAATAAACAAAAATGGAGTTAGGCACTTTGCTAATTAGAAAGTCGATCTGAGTCTTCCCAACTTTTCAAACTCAGGTTTCGGCAGAAACCGAAACCGAAATTTCGGTCGGTTCCTATAAAAAAATTTAAAAATATAAAAAAATGATATAAAAAATTTTCTAATCAAATAAAAAAAAAATTACTCTAGTGAAAATAATGACGTTAAAACAGGGTCTTACTTAAAAACTTTAATTTCGAATTTTCTTATTGTTATACTCACTTCTTTTTATTTCTGGACTTGAAGAGGCAACAATTCCTTTCTTAAATTCCGTCTCATCTTCACTCATTTTAGCTGAGGTTTTTACCAAATTTGATTCTGGTTCTATAATAAAAAATAAAAAAAATCATTAATCTCTTAATCATTTTTAACTTTGCCCATCAACCGTAGGTTGGGCAGGTGAAGTTAATGTAATCGTAAAAAAACAATATTTTTTTTCTTGAATAGTGGGTGGGCAAAGTTGTGCGCTCGGCTTACTCCAACCCTTTATTTTTAAAATATAATTTAGTGAATATAGATAATTGATTTTATAAGAGACAAATTAATACAAATTTTCATTTTACTTTTATTTTAATACTAATGTTTCTTTCTTTTAGCCTGAGTGAAAATTAAAAATATAAACCCCAAAGGGCTATTTTGTTTTGATGAAGATGATGAATGGTGGTTTGAACAATGCCAATCTTTAATTAGATTTCCATTTGCTTTTGAATTATAATCCATCAAAGAAATTCTCTTTCTCGCTCTTCCTCATATTACTAATCCTCTTCTTAGTCATTTCTATCAGAAGGAAACTAAGAGATATAAAATATTTTCAAATATCCATTTAAATAAGAATTAAAATTATTTTGTAGAAGTGAGAAAATTGCAAATTACATCATCCTTTAAAGATAATCAGCTCCAGTGAATAAATTAATTAATTTTCTTGAAATAAAGGAAGATTAGATTAAGGTAAAGGGAATTTTAAGAGAAAAGAGAGAAAAATAATGGAGTGCTCTCTTTGGAAGAATTATAAACAAGTGACTCCAGTAGTAAGAAAGAAGGAAAACAATTTCAATTTTCTAATGAAATAAACGAGGGTATTTTTATTTAACAAAAAAAAAAGTCCTAGCAAATGAATTTAAATTATAATGATACTACCTCACTTTCTTCTCGTTATTAAGTAATTATCTTGCCTAATGATCAATATCAATCCAAGTAAATAAAAAAAAAAAAGACAGAAATCTACAAAAGATCAATAGGCCGTTAAAGAAACAGTTTTTATCAAAATATTAAGTTTCGTACTGGTAATAAGTAGGGATGAAACGATACCACTGAGGTATCGATACTTACTCGTATCGGTAAATTTTTTCGTACATTTAAAGAAAAGCAAAAACAGCAGTAAGTACTGATATTATATTATTTGATATAATAAAAAAACTATTAGTAGAGAATTAATAGAGGCATACCGAACAGTACAAAAAAAAAACAATTATGACTAAGAAAAAAAGACAAAATTAGAGGTTAGGAGAATTGCAAACAGTGCTGTCAACTGCGTAAAACTAAAATGGCTTTCAGACACTACTGCTGGGCATACACGGAGAGGTAGAACCGTCGGTTTTGACCGTGCCGGTCCAAACGCACGGATTTATCTTTGCGTTAGTGGGCGAGCACGCGCCAGTTTTGACCGCCACGCATCAATCTAACAGATTGGACTGCGGTCCAAACTCACGATCCGATCTTTTCGTTAGTGGGAGAGCACGCGCCAGTTTTGACCGCCACGTATCAATCTAACAGATTGGACTGCGGTCCAAACTCACCGACTGATCTTTTCGTTAGTGAGCAAGCGACAGTTTTGACTGCCACGCATCAATCTAACAGATTGGACTGCGGTCCGAACTCACGGTCTGATCTTTTCGTTAGTGGACAAGCGACAGTTTTGACCGCCCCGGACCATCTCTTTAAGTCGCGATTTTTGGAGGGGGTAGGGGAGGACATGTTACTTCAAAAATTTTTTTACAAATTTATTTTTAAAGAAAATAAGTTATCCCTCCCCCTATTAATTAATTAAGCTATTAATATGTTCTAAAATATTTTAGTTAATCACCATTCACAAAAACAAATTTATTATTAATATTTTTTTTAAATATCATTTAAGGTCATGGCAAATTAGGATACAAATATTATATAGACCTAGCATTTTACTCGGGAGAAAGTCTAGTTTCTGAATATACAAAAAAAATTATAGGTTATGTAAGAAAAAAATATTGGCCCTCTTTCTAAAGCGCCCCCTAATGGTCCGATGTTTACCAAAAGCTTTTCAGTTCTTGACCTTTACATCTAGTTTATGTGTGCAAAATACCACAGACATACACACAGACACACAGACATCATTCCAAAAACTACTTAAATGGACTCAGGGAACCTTAAATCCTATTTTGGCAGCTTCAGAATCAGATAATTAAAGATTTTATTTAAAGGAGAAGAAAGGATTAATTACTTTTTTTTTTAAATAATTTTCTATTTCCATTTTTCTTGGAAATTCCAATGGCTTCTTGACTTGATCTGTCTAGTCGGCAGGCAAAACTTTCGTCAAGACGAAAGTCCACGGATTTGGTCAAATCAGCGGTTAAAACTGCCGCGGTCCAAAGATTTTGCCCATACACGTACGGTTTGGCCCGTGGCGGGCCAACTATACGGGTTTGTCTGCGGGTTTTTCCTTTACGTTTGTGAGTGATGACGGTTTTAACCGTGGCGGTTTTAACCGTGCCGGTTTTAGCCGGCCCGGCAGACTGGTCCGCCCCGGTCCAACCCGACAGATCAAACTCTCCGTTTTTTTAAACGAAATTGATAATGACGGTTTTAACCGTGGCGGATCGACCCGACAGATTGGTCCGCCCCCGGTCCAACCCGACAGATCAAACTCTCCACTTTTTTAAGCCAAATTGATAACGAAAGTTTTAACCGTGGCGGATCGACCCGACAGATTGGACCGCCCCGGTCCAACCCGACAGTTCTACCTCTCCGTGTATGCCCAGC